>CALNHX010007975.1:0-66608 GCA_940337035.1 Agriotes lineatus
TAAACAGCAATATGCAACATATTAAAATCTCGCAGCTTCACAAGTTACTAGCCACAAAAGGTCCTGGTTCTGGAGGAAACGGCACGCGATCCTCAAGCATTATGCCGAGAAGTTCCTGCGGCTACAGTGGCATGGCTCCGCGCAAAACGGCGCTGCTCCAGCAGGAATGAGGTGCAAAATACGGAGCCTACTTGTGCCCTAATATGAGCGCTGGTGACAAGGGAAACGGTTCCGTAACGGCTCAAGAACATCAATCCGTGGGACCTGCAGCACATTGCCATAAACCACGTGAGACCGGACAATTTCGCCGCCGCGGCTAATTACAACCAGCATAATTCTTGCCTGGTACTGCTTGATGTCCAAATGATGCCTAATACGGCTTGCCCAGGTGGTTTTTGGGCTCAGAAGAAAACAGCTCGAGTGTGCTAACACCAATAAATCCGCCGTAGCGAAAGAAACCAACGTCCTTACATACGTCCGGGGGCTTCAATCCACGACAACGTGAGGGTATTCATAACTCCACATTGTGACGGTTGGAATATTTTCTAAGCCATTTCAATTTGTTTATTAAAGGCGCGGCAACTTTCCTCGCGTCTTGGTGCTTACTAGGTTGCCTATCTGGGATTCTTTACAATTTCAAAATCGCAGTGTTGCTTTTCTCGGCGCATGTACATTAAATGCATTTCCGGCTTCGATTCGGGAAAACGTGCATTCTAAAAATCCTCTTCCGACTTTCAAGTTGCATTTTCGAGGCTCCAAGTTATTTTTGGTGACGCTTTGTTAAGTGGAATTATCCCGAAAAATGCACATAATCCGGTGCGTGGTTGGATTCTCGTGTTAATTGAATTACACGCATCATTCTGGGGAACCAGGAACGAGTGATCGTTCGGAAGGATTAACTTTGGGCCGTTAAAAATCCTTAAGGTAGGCTTTGCTAGTTCTTTTATGGCCGATGGGCTGACGTTTAGCTTCCATTTCAGGCCTTTTCTTTTACGTTTCATTGTACCCATGCCTTGTACGTTATCGCCTAAATTATTGGCATCATTCGACAAAATCCAGCTGCTGCTCGGCAATTATCGAAGCCTTTGTCTGCGAGCTCTCGGAGACGTCGCCCACCCGTCCACCAGGTGAAATCGAGAATTGGTGCCGTAGGGTCCTGTTCCCGGCGTTTATCAAAGGTTAGATGTTTATCGGGTGCGGTGTGTTCGAGACCGTTCACGGCGTGACCTCGAACCCCAGCTGTTTGACCGCAGTGCGAACTGCGGAGTGCTGATAACATTCCACATCGGGACTGTGCGCTTATTTATCGCCTTTTGACTTGCTACTGTTAACGAGTTGCATCGCAGCCCTCAGCTGTTTTAACTCGCCTTCTGTATTGCTACTGATTAACGAGTTGCATCGCAGCCCTCAGCTGTTTTAACTTGCCTTCTGTATTGCTACTGATTAACGAGTTGCATCGCAGCCATCAGCTGTTTTAACTTGCCTTCTGTATTGCTACTGATTAACGAGTTGCATCGCAGCCCTCAGCTGTTTTAACTTGCCTTCTGTATTGCTACTGATTAACGAGTTGCATCGTAGCCCTCAGCTGTTTTAACTTGCCTACTATTGATCAATTGCATTGTGACCTTCAGTCGCTTTTGCTGTTAAAATTGCCTCTTTTATTGCCGCTGATATACCTGTGAAAATAGCAAATGGGTCTTATTTGACACAATTCATTTTTAAGAGCGCCTTGCTAGCGAAGACCTTGTTATCTAATCTCTCTCGCTTACACGAGTGCTGTCCTTAAGCGCACCAAGTAGCGTGTCCCTACCGTCGAGGCCTCATCGGTTACAGATACGTCGCGATAAGAACCAACATACCAATAGCTTTGTTTTATACGCGTTACAAAACGCTCTCAATTTAGGGCCCCCTCGCTGCCTGCTGTTTGCGCCAAGAGATTCATACTCGCTGTTAGCTGGCACTAGCCCCGTGTGCTATTTCGAGTCAAGCAATTTTAGTTAAACTTTAATCCAATTTTTAATCAAACTTAATCAAATTTAAATCAAACTTTAGCGCGGAAGCTCTTTACTATAAACATTGTACTTGTATGTGAATCTAACCTATGGCGATACTTTAATATTTGCGATAACGTTATATGTATATATGTATTACTCATTTTTTTTGAAGGGAGATTTGTGTATTTATGTGTTATCCTTTTTTTTTGTTATACTGCGAGCTTTGTGACCGACAAACGAAGTTAAAGGAAATTAAAGCTTCGGTACTTGATTGTATTTCTTGATTTTTTTTTGTGGGTTATTACTATAGGGATTATAGTTGTCGACGACTACTGCAGAAAGGTTCGATAAGGTAGGTGTGATATTTCCTTTGTTTTGCTGGCTTCTTTGGGATTTGTTGGTGAGGTTGTGCCCGCTATTTAGGACCAGTAGCGTGTGCCTCCCGTAGTGCTTTGGGCAATTTTTAGGTTCTTGGCGCCCTGGATATTTTTTTTTTTTTTACTTACATCGCGAGACCGCTGAAGCTGGATCGAAATCCACGCCCCTCTTCGAGCTAGCCGAAGCACCTCTTTATTAACGTCCTCCTCTTAAACCAGCAATCTACATCTCCTGATAAGGCTTAGCCTCAGCCACGTTATAAAGAATTGGCTCCCCAACGTGTCAGCCGGGATTTTGCTTATTTAGCCTACTGCAGTTGTTCTTTTTTTTTCTTTTTTTTACAGCGTAGCTGAAGCGTGCAGTTCGTTTTTTTTGTTGTTCTTTTAGTTTTGCTGGAAGACCTAGAAGTCGTCTAAAGCTACTTACATTTCTACATTTTTCTTTTGTTTTCTCTTTTGGTCAACGAGTCCAAGATGGAGGTGAATCGTTTGCTTCGCGACGAGCTTGTCTATGAACTTCAGATTAGGGACGCACCCATTGCAGAAACAGTAGCGGAAAACCGTTGCACATTGCGCAGGATTATCCATCAAAGTCCCATTAATAATTTAGATGTTGATGCAGATCACGAATTGCATACCTGTAACCTGAAGTTAGACGACTTGAGCACTGATATCCAGCAATTTGACCTCGGAAATCGAAGAAACGAATATGAACGAATATATTCTAGATTGTTGCATGTTCGAGGGCGCTTGAATAGGATCCCGACTGCGAACCCTGAACATGAAGCTCTGAAGAACGACCTTCTTACATACTATCAGCGACTATTCTATCAAGTTGGATGTAAGCTACATTACATAGGTGAAGAGGAACTTCCTGGTTTAGGTGTAGAATTATCAGGTCGATCTGCCTCACTTTTAGATGCTCCTAACCTGCTGCTACCTGAAGTAGTGCGACCTACCGCCTTGAATCGATCGAATAATCGTACAAATACAGAATTTCCAGTCTTACCCGATGAACACGTGCAGGTGGAATATACATTAGTCGACGTTCCACCTTCTGGACGACATGGGCAACCGACCACGTCTTCTCCACCACAAATGTCGAACAAACTGGCAATCTTTCGAATCGAGTACGCCAACTTCGGTTCAATGAACCTTCTCGACAATTCTATGATGAGGGATCCCTGGCCCAGGGATTCAGAACGTCAAGTTACCCTACTTTATCTCATCGGCAACCAATCGCCCCGTTGTATAAATGGAATTTATCTTTTGACGGAAACACCAGTGTCAATGATTTCTTAGAAAGAGTAGAAGAACTAAGAATTTCTCGTGGAATTACAAAAGATCAAATGTTCAAATCAGCAGTAGAGATCTTCAGTGTACCAGCCCTGCTATGGTACCGATCTATTCGAGACACTGTCAGGGAAGATAGACGGTCGGCCTTACCTTTTGGCGAAAGTTATATTTGATGTTTTGCCGGCTGGTAACTATCGGCCTAATTGGGCTAGCTCGCCGCGAGGGTCGCAGGGTTCCAGCTATGCTGAAAAAGTATAATAAAAAAAAAGGAGTGGGCGCCAGGTCCTAGACTCAGATCCAATTCCTCGTGCCGGACCTTACACAAGGTCGAGGATAAAAACCAGCAAGTCAAAAATAAACAAACCAACAACCAATGAATAGATCACAGCTTTATTTCAAATAGTTTGGTGCGTACTATAGTGCAAGGCTAACACAAGTATATATAAATATCACAGCAGGCAATATTTTTAGCAACACCAAAGAAAACACACAGTATGCGACATGCAATAATAAATACAAATACAAATATAAATACAAATATCGAGCAAATAGTAGCCCACGAGCAGCAATGACTATGACCTGAGAATGGGCTAACACATTAAAACATGGTGCGGTTAAAACGGAGCGTAGCGAGTATTAAATTAAAAAGAAAATAAATTAATCCCTGTGAGGCAGGATATAGCAGGGCGTCGCGGAGACAATTAAAATAATTTTAAAATGATTAAGCGCAGGTCGCGGAGCGAGTTTAAAATTTCGCGTATACCGGCTCGGAGCAATACAAGACCACCTTGGCTAACGTTTCAACCCCGAAGGTTAGCTAAATGACGCTATATCTATATTCAAAATTTTCTAAAGGGCGGAATCAGCGTGCGTTTGCGTGGCCACACATGAACGACGGTGTCCATATTAAAAATGCATTAAGTGTACGTATGTATATTTATATGCTAAAGAAAGCAAAGGCTTGGATTTGCCCCTTACTCGGTTAACGGAGATCTGCAATAATCACAATGCTCCCGAAGGGTGCTCACGAGACACTGCTACTGAAGTGTGCCTATCTTCACGCCGAAGGTTTGACATGAAAATATTAATTATTGTTTTGTGACGAAAATAGCGAAGCTTTAAGGCGTCCGAACTGTGTTATGCAAGCGGGTGAGTAAAAGCGACGTCCAGATAGGACACAAGTGAAGCTCAAAGTTCTACTCTATAAATCTTTCAGATAACGCAGAGGTCAATAAGGTTAGGAGACCCGAAGGCACAAACGGAGCAATACACAGGTAAACCTTACGACCTCAATTTAGCAAGTAGCAGAGGGTAACCGCATGTCATTGCGCGGCGGCCCGAACAAAAATAACAATTTCAAATATTACTACGCTAACGATGCACGAAGCCTACTATCGTACAATCCGATGCTGAATAAAATCACACATGCCCGGAGTGCTAACGGCATGAAACAGTATGATTCAATTATAAGTTACAACAGGCGCAATGCATATTATCTACAATAACGTCTTGCCTGCAGGAAAGTTCACCAGAACCTAATCTCTCCGTTCGCTCCCCTGGGGTTGGACGTAGCTAGAGAGAAGCAACGATGACGGCTGCAGCTGCGGGGTGCAGTGCCAGCTATGGAGGTTGCAAGATGACTTGCAGGTGAGTGTAAAGCAGTTGCTCAATCTTCAGCGTGGCCCACGAGAGTTGAAAAATTCACAGGCGATGCGACTATCTTAGGGGCCCAGTGCATCGGACTGGATTCGAGCAGGGTGCAGTCGAACGGGGTAGGTCTACTCCAGACAGGAAGGATTTCAAACAGATGGGGAGTGTTTTAACTCCCACCGGGAATTTTGGCTAAAAACGCACAGAACCCAAATGTATTCCCGATTAAGAAGAAACTGACCTAATCTTACCTCAAGCTGGGGGTCGAGCCGAAAGAAGCGTGCTAAAGTCGTTTCCAGGAGATCCGCCAAAGCGAAGGGATGCAAGTAAGTAGCTAACTAATCATTACGAACATCCACGATAACGCAGAAATGCTTCCAGATCCCTCAAACAATCTATTCGAAGAGGCGAGCCCTGCCAAAGGGCTATGAAGCACTTAGCTGCAGAGGAACACCTACTAGCACGACAGTTTAGCTTGAAAAGAAAGCCGAAAAATTCAAAAACCCAGCCCACAGGTCATCTGATAACAAAAATTTGGGCCAGAAGAAGCCAAAAAACCAGTCAGGCAAGTTTGACTGCAGGAAAAGATAACATTGCTCTAGCAACAAATGGAATAGTTAAAAACAATTTGTATCACCGGTTGCCTAGCGGCCATACCCAAATATTTGTAAAAATATAGCAAGAATAAACCTAATTTGCAAAATATAAGTAATTAAACGAGGGGTTGCTTACGAAACTGCATGATAATTATAGGAGAGTAATTAAAAATAAGATATAGCCAATTATACCCAGTTTAAAGCATGCAATAATTGACAAAAGCCAACCACAAATATTCAAGTTCAAAAATTCAGCTAGCGAAAGTTCAATACTACGGGGGACACTCCAAAAGTATCGTAACAACACGCTGATAGATTGGAATGACTTAGTGACGAGATTGAAGCTCACATTCTTGCCGAGCGATTACGAATACCGATTATGGGAAGAGATTCGTCAACGAACCCAAGGAGCGGATGAGAAAATCGTCATTTACGTGTCCATCATGGAAAATCTCTTCAACCGACTACTTAGTAAACCCTCCGAAGCTACCCGTCTGGAACTTATCAAACGCAATCTCCAGCCTACTTATCAACGAGCCCTTGCTTTGGAGTTTGTAACTTCTTTACAGCACCTCATTCGCGTCTGCCGAGCCGTGGAAGATGTCAATGAGCACGTCCAAACTTTCCGGCCTCCACCTGGCCACTCGGCTTACTTACTGGAACCTAATTTGGCCTATAAGAGATCTCGTCCGGCCGTAGCTACTATGGAAGATCAAAATCCTGAGCCTTTGCAGAGCCAACTGGGAAACCCCTGCTACGCCGCCTACTCGATGACTTGCTGGAACTGTCAAGAACCCGGCCATCACGCCAGTAAATGTACGAAACCCCTTAGAAGACATTGTTTCAAATGCGGAGCCTCAGATGTAACTATTCGAACCTGTACCAAGTGTTCGGAAAACGCCAATGCGAGGAACTGAAAGGTCGAGCAGATTTCTCGAGAACACGTGGTAACTCGGCCAAAATACACCTGATACAGCATCAACAGCCTGATTCCGATGTGAACAGTAAGAGGGCATTACTGGACTACATTGTGACTCACGCTCATGGAGAACAAAGACCTTATTTGGAAGTCGTCATCATGGGACGTACTATTTTAGGACTACTTGACTCGGGAGCCTCCCGAACTATCGTAGGAGACAGCGGATGGAAATTTCTCAAACAATCTGGCATCCGATTAGATACAACTGTCAGACCCCTCTGCGTAGTTGCCAACGTAGAACCGTGTCAAGCTTCGGGAGTAGCTCAAGTTCCCATGACACTTATCGATAAAACAAAGCTACTCACTGTCTTGGTAGTGCCTGCCCTACCGCACAAACTAATTTTAGGAATGGACTTCTGGTTAGCCATGGAGATTGTACCCGACTTAAAACGCGATGTATGGCATTTTGTGGAAGACTCTCCTTCCTATTCGGTCTCCGCCATAGAAGACCAATCTAACCTTACGAAATCTCAGAAACATCATTTGGATGTCCTTCTGGAAGACAAATTTCAGAAGATGGGAAACACTCTGGGTTTTACAACGATAATCGAGCACGACATAGTCGCGAACTCTCCTCCAATAAAGCAAAGGTACTATCCGACTTCGCCAAAGAAACAACAACTTATCGAAGCAGAGCTTAAGAACATGTTGGAACAGGATATAATAGAGCCCTCAAATAGTGGTTGGTCATCTCCCGTCTTGCTCATTCCTAAAAAAGATGGAAACTACCGCTTCTGCGTTGACTATCGTCAACTCAATGCCGTTACGAAAAAGGACGCCTACCCCATTCCCTACGTTTCGGCTATTCTAGATCGCCTCAAAAACGCCAAGTACTTAAGTAGTCTAGATATCCGCTCCGCGTATTGGCAGGTTCCTGTGAAACAATCGGCTAGAGAACTTACGGCCTTCACTGTCCCTGGAAGAGGATTATATCACTTTAAAAGGATGCCGTTTGGATTAACGAATGCGTCGGCGACCTGGCAGAGATTAATCGATAGAGTCCTAGGAGCCGACCTCGAACCCTATGTGTTAGTATACTTAGATGACATCATCATCATTTCACCCGACTTTCCTAGCCATTTACGGATTATAGGTTTAGTTTTCGACAGGTTAACCGCGGCGGGATTGACCGTCAGCAGAGAGAAGTGTGCGTTTTGTCGTCCACAGCTAAAATATTTCGGTTACATAGTCGACGAGCATGGACTAAGGGTGGACCCAGAAAAGGTAGAAGCCATCCTAAACATCAAGCCACCTCAAAACATCGCTGAGTTAAGGCGATTTTTAGGCATGTCAGCCTGGTACCGACGGGGCTTTCGACCATATTAAGCAAGCCCTAGTTGCTAGTCCTATACTTACTTGTCCCGACTTCGAAAAGCCTTTTGTCCTACAGACAGATGCCTCGGCATATGGAATAGGAGCCGTTCTCACTCAGTCAACCGAACGAGGAGAACAAGTGATTTGCTTCCTATCACGAACTCTTAACCGACAGGAACGGAACTATACCACCACTGAAAGAGAATGCCTAGCAGTAATTTGGGCCGTGGAGAAACTTAAACACTACCTGGAAGGAGTTCACTTTACTGTAATCACCGATCATTTTTCGCTGTTATGGTTACATCGTTTGAAGGACCCTACAGGACGATTAGGGAGATGGGCTCTCCGCCTCCAGGCTTTCGACTTTAACATAGTTCATCGAAAAGGGAAAGAAAACGTAGTGCCAGACTTTTTGTCGAGAGCGGTGCCTCAAGAGATCGAAGAAAACGAACCCGAAACGTTATTTATCATCTCTCCTAACACCACCGACCGATGGTACAAGAAGATGGTCAGTCAAGTTAAGAACTCTCCTCTAACGTACGCTCGATGGAGATTTCAAAACGGCACTCTCTACTAGTATACCTCTAGTAAGTTTCCTGAATTGTCTCAAGACCAAGACTACTGGAAGATTGTCGTACCGAAGGATCAACGAAGCGAAATAATTAAAACTCATCATGACTTGCCGGCCTCTGGACACGTAGGGATTTACAAGACTTATTGGAAACTCCGTCAAAAATACTACTGGCCTAAGATGAGGAGTGACGTCGGAAGGTATGTCAGAAATTGCCGCGTTTGTGCTGCGTGTAAGCCCGAACAACGAGCGCCTCCGGGATTGATGGGGACGAGACCTAATATCACCGTACCTTGGCAAATGATAAGTCTCGATTTAATAGGTCCTCTACCTAGAAGTACCAAGGGATTCACGCAAATCTTAGTAGTTACCGATTATTTCAGCAAGTACGTCATGCTATTTCCCTTACGGACTGCTAATGCCCAATCCCTGACGAAACATATTGAGCAAGACATATTCTTGGTATATGGGGTACCAAAATACATCATATGCGACAACGGTGTTCAAATGCGAAGTCGAGACTTCCAGAACTTATGCGCGAAATACAACACGAAGATTCATTACACTGCTTTGTACCACCCTAGAGCGAATCCTACTGAGCGGGTGAATAGAGTCATCAAAACTATGCTTACTACTTACGTACGACAGGATCACCGCACTTGGGATAAATATCTATCTTCCGTTGGCTGTGCTATAAGAACATCTAAACATGAAACCACCGGTTACACCCCTTATTTCGTTAATTTTGGACGAGAACACAATATCAGTGGAAAGGCACTTCCGGAAATGGTGACTGAAGATGAGTCTAATAACGAAAACAATGAGGTCGAAAATAGGCAACAGGGATTTCGAAAAATGTATGAAGACATCCGTCGAAAACTGAATGTCGCCCACGAACGCAACCAGCGCGTTTTCAACTTGCGCCGACGACCTGTAGAATATTATGTAGGACAGTCGGTATGGCGGAAGAACAAAGCCCTGTCAGACGCTTCGAAGCACTTTACGGCGAAATTCGCTCCAACCTACTTAGGACCGTTCCGAATCAAGAGAAAAGTGGGAAACTGTACTTACGAACTTGAAGACGACTTAGGAAAATCAGCAGGATTATGGCACGTTCAGGAACTGAAACCACTGTTTTCTGACGATTAAGTATTGCATCTTTGGGTCGGTTGGTTGGGATGCTGAAGGTGGTCACTCTTTTCTCATGCAACGAACATCTACGCATATTGCATCTTTGGGTCGGTTGGTTGGGATGCTGAAGGTGGTCTCTCTCTTTTCTTGCGCAACGAACATCTACGCATATTGCATTGAGGGTAGGTTGGTAGGGATGTTGATGGCGGACGCTTCATCTTTCGTGACGAACATCTATGCACGCTATCTTTGGGGATTTTAGAGCTCTTATTCTGAGCATGGGGTGGGACTTTTCGGTCTTGTGTCTGTGGTTGAGGGGTGGTTGTGGGGGCGTTGTCTCTTGTGAGGGGTTCACACCGGATTAGTCGCCGGCGCGCCTTTACCATCCAGCTGCGAAGACTAATCTTGGTGCCTGAACTTGGGACTGCGCCTTGTGCGATCATTCTCTCTGACTTTCTTCCCTTTCACCTAAATTTGGTACGGGAGGATTTTATTTTTTTTTGTGTGTACTTGTGTCCAGGGAGTATTCCCGAAGTTTTTTTGTGTGTGTCTCCCTCGAGTTTTAAATTTATTAAAGTATTTCATTTCATATACCCTTTGGCTGTTCATTTCTCCGAATTTCCAGCCTTCCAAGGAAGGGGGGGGGGGTGTGACGGTTGGAATATTTTCTAAGCCATTTCAATTTGTTTATTAAAGGCGCGGCAACTTTCCTCGCGTCTTGGTGCTTACTAGGTTGCCTATCTGGGATTCTTTACAATTTCAAAATCGCAGTGTTGCTTTTCTCGGCGCATGTACATTAAATGCATTTCCGGCTTCGATTCGGGAAAACGTGCATTCTAAAAATCCTCTTCCGACTTTCAAGTTGCATTTTCGAGGCTCCAAGTTATTTTTGGTGACGCTTTGTTAAGTGGAATTATCCCGAAAAATGCACATAATCCGGTGCGTGGTTGGATTCTCGTGTTAATTGAATTACACGCATCATTCTGGGGAACCAGGAACGAGTGATCGTTCGGAAGGATTAACTTTGGGCCGTTAAAAATCCTTAAGGTAGGCTTTGCTAGTTCTTTTATGGCCGATGGGCTGACGTTTAGCTTCCATTTCAGGCCTTTTCTTTTACGTTTCATTGTACCCATGCCTTGTACGTTATCGCCTAAATTATTGGCATCATTCGACAAAATCCAGCTGCTGCTCGGCAATTATCGAAGCCTTTGTCTGCGAGCTCTCGGAGACGTCGCCCACCCGTCCACCAGGTGAAATCGAGAATTGGTGCCGTAGGGTCCTGTTCCCGGCATTTATCAAAGGTTAGATGTTTATCGGGTGCGGTGTGTTCGAGACCGTTCACGGCGTGACCTCGAACCCCAGCTGTTTGACCGCAGTGCGAACTGCGGAGTGCTGATAACATTCCACATCGGGACTGTGCGCTTATTTATCGCCTTTTGACTTGCTACTGTTAACGAGTTGCATCGCAGCCCTCAGCTGTTTTAACTCGCCTTCTGTATTGCTACTGATTAACGAGTTGCATCGCAGCCCTCAGCTGTTTTAACTTGCCTTCTGTATTGCTACTGATTAACGAGTTGCATCGCAGCCCTCAGCTGTTTTAACTTGCCTTCTGTATTGCTACTGATTAACGAGTTGCATCGCAGCCCTCAGCTGTTTTAACTTGCCTTCTGTATTGCTACTGATTAACGAGTTGCATCGTAGCCCTCAGCTGTTTTAACTTGCCTACTATTGATCAATTGCATTGTGACCTTCAGTCGCTTTTGCTGTTAAAATTGCCTCTTTTATTGCCGCTGATATACCTGTGAAAATAGCAAATGGGTCTTATTTGACACAATTCATTTTTAAGAGCGCCTTGCTAGCGAAGACCTTGTTATCTAATCTCTCTCGCTTACACGAGTGCTGTCCTTAAGCGCACCAAGTAGCGTGTCCCTACCGTCGAGGCCTCATCGGTTACAGATACGTCGCGATAAGAACTAACATACCAATAGCTTTGTTTTATACGCGTTACAAAACGCTCTCAATTTAGGGCCCCTTCGCTGCCTGCTGTTTGCGCCAAGAGATTCATACTCGCTGTTAGCTGGCACTAGCCCCGTGTGCTATTTCGAGTCAAGCAATTTTAGTTAAACTTTAATCCAATTTTTAATCAAACTTAATCAAATTTAAATCAAACTTTAGCGCGGAAGCTCTTTACTATAAACATTGTACTTGTATGTGAATCTAACCTATGGCGATACTTTAATATTTGCGATAACGTTATATGTATATATATGTATTACTCATTTTTTTTTAAGGGAGATTTGTGTATTTATGTGTTATCCTTTTTTTTTGTTATACTGCGAGCTTTGTGACCGACAAACGAAGTTAAAGGAAATTAAAGCTTCGGTACTTGATTGTATTTCTTGATTTTTTTTTGTGGGTTATTACTATAGGGATTATAGTTGTCGACGACTACTGCAGAAAGGTTCGATAAGGTAGGTGTGATATTTCCTTTGTTTTGCTGGCTTCTTTGGGATTTGTTGGTGAGGTTGTGCCCGCTATTTAGGACCAGTAGCGTGTGCCTCCCGTAGTGCTTTGGGCAATTTTTAGGTTCTTGGCGCCCTGGATATTTTTTTTTTTTACTTACATCGCGAGACCGCTGAAGCTGGATCGAAATCCACGCCCCTCTTCGAGCTAGCCGAAGCACCTCTTTATTAAGCCAGCCACGTTATAACATATTCAAACAAACCAAATAACCCTATATAAGCGCCCCGAATTAGTGAATAGCACTTTTAGTGAACTGCTCGCTTCGAAAAGCTAGCGAAGAAGGGAGCGAGTCCCGGTCTGCCAATGGATTTTCCAAATAAAAGCCTATCGCCAGAAGTCACGGCCAAATGCCAATCCGCAATGCACGAGAAAATAGCGTTCGAATTCGAAATTATGGCAGGCGGCCCATTCTGCACGTAACAAGGGTCCGCCAATTCCGTATCTTGTACTCTGTTAAATCCTCCTTAAGACATTCCCACCACGTTTTCCTCGGCCTTCCTTTTCTATTCCTTCCCTCTGGTTCTAGTTTAAATGTGTTTTTGGCTAAATCTTCGTCACTCAGCCTAGTTATGTGGCCGAACCATCTCAACCTATTTTGTTGCACTGTCACTTTTATACTAGGATCTTGAGACATTCCCTCCAACTCGGCATTTGTTCTTCTTCTCCAACTACCGTTTTCTTTAACACCACCGAATATCTTTCTCAGAATTCGTCTTTTCCATATTTCTAAACGTTTCATGTTTTCCATTTTTAGAACCATGTTTCACTTCCGAATAGCACTACTGGCCGCATTCATTCATAAGCTATTCATTTCCAGGAAACTGTAGCTGCTTTTCAGCTCGCCTAATCCATTTATCGTGGTGAATAAGACCACTATATTCCTGTTTGTGCTGTGTCCTTTCTTAACAGGTCCTGGTGTGATTTTGCCTTTTGTACTATCTTCTTCCATTCTTTCCTATCTTTAATCAAACTTCTCCAGTCACGGATCGTCATCAGACCTATATCGTTTTCCGTTTGATCCTTCCATCTTGCCTTGGGTCTTCCTTCCGTTGGACTCCATCCCGTTATTATCTTTACTGGGTCCTTACTGTCCATTCTATGTACGTGACCATACCATCTTATTCTTTGGGCTTTGATAATCGTCACTATATTTTCTCCCTTTAGCAGAGCATCTATTTCAAAATTCATCAATTGTCTACTTTCATCTTCTCCTATCTTTTTTCGTCCCATGATTATTCTTATAATTTTCCTTTCGAAAATTTTTAGTTGTTCTTCTTCTTTCTCCGTTAGGTTTACCATTTCCGCTGCATATGTTACTATGGGTCTTATTATTGTCTTATATATTCTTAGTCTAGTGTTTTTACTTAAGTTCTTGTCCCTCAACAGCTGTTTGTTGGCATAAAAGGCTTTGCATCCTGTTTGTATTCTCTCCTTGTTATTTCTTCTTTCGTCTCTTCTATGTATTGTTATTCCTAAATACTTGAACGTCTCTACTTCTTCAAAATTGTAATGCATGCTTCTTAACCCTGTATACGTTACTTTCTTTCGTCTACTGCAGTGCATATATTTTGTTTTGCACTCATTAATTGTTAGTCCTTTTTCTTTCGCTCCTTCTTCTATTATTGTAAATGTCTCTTCAAGTTCCCTTCGAGTCCTTGCTACTATTGCCACGTCATCGGCGTATGCTATAATCTGTACTGATTTAACGTTGTTCCACAATTTTTTATTTTTCTGATTATGTCATCCAATAATGTTATAAATAATAACGCGTCTCCCTGTCTTACTCCTCTATTTACTTCAAAGCTATCTGTCTTATTCTGCCCTACTAAGACCATTGCTTTGGATTTTTCCATCGTCATTTTAACTAGTTTTATCAGTTTTTGCGGTGTTTTAATTATTTCTAGATCTTGTATTATTTTGGTCCTTATTAGTTGGTCAAATGCCTAGAGTCAAGCTCAACAGGGTCTTCTTTCCCCGCAAATTTTTCCAAGCCCGTTCCCTTGGCAGTGGTTTCGCTAGATAGTAGGTAGGGACAGTGGGAATCTCGTTAATCCATTCATGCGCGTCACTAATTAGATGACGAGGCATTTGGCTTTAAAATTCATTTATTGAGTACATTATGAACATTACGGCTAAAGATCTTGGCCCGCCGTGGGCTTACAAAAAATATATATATAATACATCGGGTTACATTACAAAGGTACAGTTACGGACACCTCAAAGTGCACGGTTTTTTGTTACTATGGTTATTTTTGCGATTTTTCGGCTTATTAAATGAGGGTTTCTCCAGTGGCGTTGCTTGTGATTGTAAGAATAGGTATTACTTTTTTAATGTTTGTATTTTAGCAAAGTTTCACAAGTAAACAAACTATACATGTAATAATATGTATTTAATAAATATGTATCAGTATTCAATTGCTTAAATTGCTACTACGCTTTGCAGTTTGTTTCGCATAGGGTTGACCAATGTTTCCATATTGTATCCTCGCAGTTCCTTCCAAGCATTTATTATTCTTTCCCATAATTCATCTGCGTTGTTTGGTGCAAAATCCCTGGTATAAATTTTTGTAGTTAAATACCCCCAAACATTTTCGATAGGGTTCAAGTCCGGACTTTTTGCAGGCCATGGTAATAAATTGATATTATTCTCATCAAACCATCAATGAACAATCCCTGCTGCATGCACAGGACAGTTATCCTGTGAAAATAATGTTATCAATTACGTTAACATAAACAAAATTAATTAATTAAGTAATATCTTGCCTGTTGAAAAGTAAATTGATTAGGAAAGGCCTCTCTTACAGATGGCAGCATCACATTTTGCAAAATATTGCGATAATTTTCAGCATTCAGTCGACCATTAATTCTATAGCATGCCCCAGATCCGTGAGCATTGATCCATCCCCATACGTTTACAGAGAATCGTCCACTACTTAAGGGTTGAACATAATATTGTTCCTCAAATCTTGAATTTTGTGGTCCATACACCCTTAATCGTCAATTGGTAAATGATTGAAATACCTTTTCATCTGAGAAAACAGTCCTGTTCCAAAAATCGTCGATTTCATTCAAATAGTCGGTTGCAAACTGTATTCTTCGTTCTTTGTTCTCTGAGGTTAAAAAAACTTTTCTTGCAGAAGTCTCTACTGCCAACGATTTTTAATTTTGAAAATGCAGCTCTTGCTGACATGGAAATCTGCTGCGACTCGACTCAGCGACCAGTTCTCTTCCAGTTTTGTAATAGCTCGCATTTTCTCTGCTTCTGACAAATGTCTGGGAATTTTTCGAGTTTTCAGTTCTATGACAGTTGATGACAAACGTAAACGTCAAAACTCAACGTCTATGATTAGAATATCGTATTACACGCTAAAAATCTGCCGTGCACTTTGAGTTGGCCGTAACGGTACTATACGTGCCCAGCTCCGATATTTGCACCTACCTTGTTTCGTGATCTCTGAAATACCGTATTTAACTTCCAAATATTCGGAACTGCACTGTGCTTTACAAATTAAAACAATACATACCTAATTTAGCTAGCTGCAGAGATTCAGTCGACGGAAAGCTGTGAAATTTAGGGCGGCGATCATCGGGCGCTTTAAAAAATTTATCTGGCGGTCGATGGCTCCGTAACTTGGAGGCCGTATCTGGTGACAGGGTTTCAATGAAACCAAAATGATGATTATCGGCGAGCAAAAGTTGGTGTTTCACAGGTGCTATGACGAGACCTTCCAGGGTCGCATCGGTTTCTCGAATACAGAATGGACAGTGGCAGTTCAAAGATTTTCTTCAGGGATTTGTCAGTAACGAGCATTACTTTATGGGATGGTTGCGAAACGGTATATGATAACATTTCGTTATACTCTAATTAGACAAAATCGAAATTTAGGATGAGTAATGTGCTCTTTTTTAAGCTAGCTATATCCGACAAAGACCATAATATTCCAAAATAGGCAGGATGACGGACTTCCCTAACTGCTACATTCACTGAAGAATAACATTCACATCACACACACAAACCCTTTGATTGCTTGTCCTGACCAAATCAAGATTTGTACCTCCTTCACGAGCCAAAATTTAACGAGAGAACTCTACCAAACGTTTACCCCTTCTTCTTCTGAGTGCATGGCTAACACTTAGTCCCAATTTTTACTTTCTACAAGGTTTGGTACGCGTTGTTGTTGTTTCGTTTACTATCTGCCTCCGCGTTTTATTGTTTTTGGCTATTTGCGTCTAATTTTGTATTTCTTATTGTAGGTATCTTCAATGACTGCTTTCCAGCATCCTCTTTTCGGTACACTTCTTAGTTTTGATTCGCTTAGCCTTCAATTAGTAAAAACCTTTATTGATATTTTTTACAGACTTTTATACGTAGAAAGAAAATTACGTTACACTAATATTAAGTAAACCGAAAATGCTCGAAAGCAACGTCATAACTTTTATCATTCCAAACAACTAGCTTAAACCAAATGCTGATGAAGGTTCGTGACCAGTTAATCTAAGCGACATATTCACGAATGCAGCTAAGGCAGAAAAAAATATTACTCCTTGGGACGTCCGCTCCTTAAGACACAATAGTTCAGTTTTCGTAATCTGCTAAAACGGTGCTTTTAGTGTGGGGGCAGAGAACGCCTATAATGTGGCATTTCACAATCAAGGGTGACAATAGATAAAAATTTTAATCAGATTCTTTCAACAATTAAAAAACACACACAGGAGTTTCCAACTTGCAGCTCAGCTCCGTACCATTACACCATTTTGTCGGTGTGGTTAAGCAAGTGCTTAACCTCTAGTGCTGATATCCCGAATACAAATCGAAAAATACATTCCAAGAAAAACGACCAATCTCACCCAAAAGCCTTTCATTTCTTTGGTGTAATATGCTACACAATTTGGCGCAAAAATCATCTAGATAGGTTACCTCGTTCTCCAGATAGTGTCACTAAACTGTATATCCGACTTTTCTTTATCGACAAAGCGGTTGCTGTCTACACAAAAGTTATACAGTTGCATAAAAACTTTCATTTAATTTAAGTTCGTCGCTATTGATTGAGCGGTTGCGGCAAAAATTTTAAATTAGTAAAATTGGTAGGACCCGAAAGTACACTTCAGCAAATCGTGTCGAAGTAATTAATTATCTCATTGATCAAATTCGAACGTCAACCTTCGCTGTAATCATCGAATAATTAGAGTAAATAGAGGCTGCCAAGCCGGCCCCGTCTATTATTATAATAATGGATTATAAAGCATTCAATTGAAAAATATGTGCCGCGAAACAGAGCAATTATTAATAATAGACGACGAGAATAGCTATTTACGTTATTAGACCGGTAGCAACATTTTTATGGCCGCGTCAATACTTTATGTATGTTTGGCAAGGCCATAAAAATGCTACCGGTCGTGTATCGTATAAGATTTTTTAGGAAACTGCATTAGTAACTAGCGTTTACATTGTTACAAACGAGTCCGGTAGATAAAATTTACCGGCCTAGACCAGTAGTAGTGTAAACGCTAGTTACCAATGCAGTATCCTAAAAACGACTTTAATCGAAAGAAATTCGTTTGAACACAAAAAATTATGTTCGAACCCCTCATCGGGCAGTTTTCACTGGCAGTATGAGTAGATGAGTTCGGTTATTTTTACCCGGGACATTCGAAACGCGTCGCTGATCAGCCAAATTCTAAAAATCCCTGCTTAGAGAATTGTACAGACGACATGTGTCTAATCCTTCCTTAACCTGCACCTGCAGCTACCTCGAACTGAAAATTTCAAATCATATAGGAGAACAAAGGAAGCTGCTGGACGTTAGTGCACAGCCAAGAAAGTTATATAACAAACTAAGAAAATGGAATCAAACGGAAAAGAACTCAGCTACTAAGAGGCCTATAGTCATTCCACCTAGCAACGGCAACTATCACACTATCAAAATTGCCCCAGCTGCTGCGGTTCAGCGTTAAATTGCGCTCGGTAGACGACGGTTCCGACAGATGCAGTTCGGTCATGCGCGGATACGTCGACCTGCTTTCGAAGCAAAAATTAGGACTCCCAATTCCTTAAGAAAGAACGACAGCGGTTGAAGAAAATAATTACCACCTCCAAATTACGCGCTTCAGGAATTTTGAACGCAAAAAGCACATCGAATTTTAATTCAAAGCCTGCTGCACCCAATAGGCGGGTCGGAACGTGCACCAGCAGCAAACGCGACGAAATATTCACGCCGACCGATTTCAAACCTCTATTGAATTGTTTAAGTCGTAATAAACGATATCGTCACCACCTGCTTTGTAGTAAGTTATAGTTTATTTAGGGTCTGTACTGTTCTCGATTAACGTTCTTGGGAACTAATATAATTATTCTTTATTTTTTTCCATTATTACGGAAGAATATCCCTCATTACTACGAGTAAAACCATCAAAATGATTCTGGGAATTATTCATGAGGATCGAAAACCATATCCCGTTACAACTTCACAGGAGAGTATGTTCTCAATATTAAATAAATCATCGAAAAAATGAGCTTCCTTGACTGCCTATTTTTTTTTCTCCTGGTAGAATAGAGGAAGTGGCAGGATGTAGTGAAGCAGACAGACGTTTTTCAACTCTTGCTTTCATTGAAAGCTAACTTGTATATTAAAAATGCGTGAAGTGTGTATATGCTATGACAGTTATACGTCTAAAGCATTTAAAATCAGTGGACTAGTGAGACAATTCCCCTTAATGTATATGGAGAGCCGATTATAAACACTACAGAAGAGGGTCAATGAAGTATTTATAAATTGTAGGAAATAATATCGAAGACATTCGCGTAATATGACGCTGCTTGCAAGTACTGCTTAAAAGAAGATGATATAATTTTTAGAAAGAATAGTAAATATGAGTTCAATCAACGCCCAAAAACCAAAATGATGGTTATAGGCCGTGACAGAAAAACCAAAAAGACGTTATTATCGTGTTGAAATGACTGGGATATATCGAAATGAAAACATCGTCATTTAACAGTAGGATAGATGCCTCTCAAATTGGGTTAGAAAATCTTCAGGTTTCCGTCGTATTGAAGTATTTGGATGTTGCAGGAAAATGCTGAAAGTAGTGTGAATGGAGATAAGCACAAACGTATCTATCTTAAAGGAACTGAACATTTAGTTCCACCATTTACAAATGCAGTAAGAATAAATTAATTAATCAGGTAAAGGGAGAGAGGAAAGACCTGAATACACTGAATAAACCGATAGACACAATAAAAGACGAATGGATGCGTCCACGGACAAGTGGTTTACAGTTGCAATACACAATGCTCATACCATAAGTAAAACTGATACCTAACAGGAGGGGAGTAATTCTTTTAATTATAAGGTATTGTTACGTCGTTGGACGCTTTAACAACCAATACCACCAAAATAAGCCAATGCCGATCATAACACTCTTCAAAGCAAGCCATATAGCAAATTCTAAATACACAAAAATGGTCCCGTGACCATTGCATTCAACGGAGCCCACTAACTAAACTCCGGCGGTAGGGGATGGTTTAACACTAAACTGAATTTAACTGAATACAAGCGCTACCAATTTAAATAATTAACAATTCGCAACTCTAAACTAGAAAATTCCCTGATATGAGTATCGCTGTCTTGCAACAGTCATAAAATGCAAATGAACTGATAAGCTTTATCTGTGTAATGTAAAAGCAAGACATAAATGCGCCACAATTAAAATCAGATATTTTATTTTAGCATGTACAGGTTTTGAATGCAGAAGAGGCAGTTTCTCGTACTGCTCTAACTATATTATATACTACACACAAAAATTAAGAAGTCGCTTTTTAACAAATGTTATTCTTCATAGGAGAGTACATACGATGTAGGTGTTAATATATTTTATCAATCAGGTATGCAGCTGTGTTGTTACCCTATTTTTGTTTCGTTTTCCCGCTGTTTCCAAAAACAATAAGTAAACAACTATATTATTTACTTCTCCACTTTGATGGTGTCTTAAAGCCTTTTTAACTTATACATGCTTAACTTTTAAATTTTAACCTCACTTTGACCATGTGCTACGTTACCTAAGACTTCATATAAGTGCTATCCTTTTTTACGAACACCTATGTTCATATTAAACCTCTGTAGATTAATGTTTGGGCCTGATGATGAAACCAGCCTGGTTTCAAAAGATGTCGCTAATTACAAAACTCTAATAAAATCGTGGACAAAACTCTAATAAAATCGTGGACAAGACAACTACGGTTCTTCATACTTTTAACTGCATTTTGTATAAAAGTCTAAGTACTGCTACAACGTCGCGACTTCTTTATTTTTTTGACTAGTTCATACACGGTGTCCCATACATAGGCGCTCAAAAAAAACCTGAAAAGGAACCAATGAGTTAAAACGTTTTCTGAAATAATTAAGAGAATCGGATTATGCACTGCTGAATAAAAAATTATCAAAGCGTCACCTAAAAAATACAGTTGGCCACTGCTTTTTACTTTACTGTTATTCACTTATTAATTTTTGTTAAAAGTGTTGTTGATAATCATAACAACATTACAAAAGTGTTGTCACTTTTGAAAATATTTCCTTACCCACTATAGCTTCCTGAAAGCCGGTTCGTGTGGGTCTGATAAAAATAGTTTGGTGCTATTGTCACCTTTAGGGTGCTGCATTTTCTTGTACACTTGCTTTTGGGACAGCTTGTATATAGAGTGTATCTCAAACGGCAAGAAAAAACACGTGGAGTGATTCTTCGAAAAATTTGGGGTAAAAAACCGTAATACTAATTTTACGAAGAGTATCGCCACGTGCTTTTTTCGCCATTTTAGATATATAGTTTTTATTAAAAAATTACAGTATCAAGTGATACATGATCATAATCGTACAATCATAATAACAAAATAAAATTTCGCAAAATACGTAATTTTATTGTTAAAAAGAAGTATTTTTGAAATCTATCGTTGCCTTTCTGGCCTGGGTTGACAAAGTTGGGGTTCCTGTTTTTGAATAACATTTTTTGTTGACATTGATGTTTATTTAATTTTTTCAGTCAGATGCATAAACTTACGATTCATTTTGTAATAAACATACTCGTACTTAACGTCTAAGTACAGAGTGAGTTTTTAAAAACTGAATTGCAGCAGGCCGTGGATAATCTGAATCAGTTGGCAGTACTGAAGTGCCATGTCAGTCTATGTCAAATTCGAGATTTGCAGGTTAAGCTTTGCGTCAGTGTGTGTCAAATGACAAACCAAACCTGACCTACTAACCTCAACTTTAATGCACTTCAGTACTGCCAACTAATTCAGGCTATCCAGGGCCTGCAAATTAATTTTTAAAAAATAACTGTGTATATTGTCGACTTCGTTAAGTATAACGCATTCAATTTATATTAAGTTTCAAACATGCAGAAAGGTAACATGGCCCAACATTAGCAAAGACACTTTCTGTCTCATTACATTGGAAATAATTGACTAGGCTGCTTCATAACAAGTTAATTACATGACACTGAAAGGTCATTACAATATAGTTTTTCTAATTGTTATATTGTAATGGTAAGATGCTTACAGCAATTAAGGTTCATTGCTAACGCACGAAGACTAGGGAAAGATTCAAATAGGCCTAGAATTGGTATTGTATTTATGGAAATAATATAAGTCATTAGTAAACATTGATAATTACATAAGACATGATTAGCAATAACATTTAATTTAATTTACAGAGGTTAGTAATTGAATAAAACAGTATCGTCAGGGCTGCATTCAGCTTGCATTCAATATGTTTGCTCGGTATGGCAAATGTAGCTAATTAGTGATGACTGACAGATTAATGGTGTAACGGTAAGACACGATAATGAATTGGCTTAAGTACAAAGGTGTTTCGAAGCGTTACAGAAGTTTTATACAGCGTTTTGTATTCATATCATAATCCCAATAATTGATAACGCAGCTAAAGAGTTATTAAGCAGTGTAAAAGGCACAACGACGCAAAGAGCATTTAAAAACCGACCTGAGAATTAAAGAAGACTACAAGAAAGTGCTGATAGCTTGTGAATTAGTGTTTATTTAACTAAAAGTGAAAATATGCAACCGTTATGCCGTTAGAGTGTTCCTAAATGACATTTAAGAAAACATTTAGAAGTTAAAGATCAAAGATTGTAAAATTTACTAAAACAATTGTATAACATGTTGGTGTGGTGACCTAGAGTGTCAATTGTGGCGGTTTATTGGGGAAGCCAAGCGGAAAGCTTGTGTGTAGTTTTGGTTTTTAATTGATTTATTTGATAAATGTATATTATTTATGCCGGTTGTTGAGTTTTATTTATTCGCCATTTTGCCGAGGTCAACTGTGATTAATTTGGTAGTTTTCTGTAGTGCAGTTCCAGAAAAAATTGAACCTGGAGCTTCGCCTATTTGTGATTGTCTTCGAAGTTTTGGCAAT
This sequence comes from Agriotes lineatus, assembly GCA_940337035.1. Taxonomy (NCBI): domain Eukaryota; kingdom Metazoa; phylum Arthropoda; class Insecta; order Coleoptera; family Elateridae; genus Agriotes; species Agriotes lineatus. The sequence continues at coordinate 22,856 of CALNHX010007975.1, forward strand.
TTTTGAGCTGCGGGAAGCAGAAATCAGAGTCCAGCGTATAGAGGAGCCCTTATTTGTGGTTTACAAGAAGGCAGCAGCAGCTAAAATACCGCCAGGAGGCAGGTATAATCCTGGCGTCCCTTTCAACTGTATGCCGGTGTGTGGTCAACTTTCGAGCCCGATTCAACAAGGCTGGGAGCTACGAGAAGCGGACACCAAGATGCAGCATCTGGGGAAGGCTTTGTTCATTATCCAAAGACAGGCAGCAGCCGAGGGAAACGTTCCAGGAAGAAATTACGAGCTTGGCGTCACCGTGTTGCGGAAACCGGAAGTGGATTTGGCGAGCAAGCAAGAAACAAAACCAGGTTGGCGTGTGATTAAGCTTGAAAAAAAAATAAATTCCAGGTTATCCAACAAACCTGATTATTTGAATTGCGTTGTTATTATTTACCTGAGGTAAACTGATTACTTGTTGGTTGTTTGTGTTCAAAATACTCTGGATTTTTGTGATTCTAACAGTTTTGTTTACAGTCAAATATTTGAGGTTTTCCATCATTCTTTAGAAACGTGCATTTGCTGTACAATGGTAAAATTTATACTATGTAACTACATAACACAGTAGATACTCGTGTCTCCATAGCTAGCTGGAGTAAGAGTTCAAATAAGTTGCCAATAGATAAAATATAGAAGGCAACATACCTTTATAGTTACATTAAAGCTTAATTGAACAATTGTAATTTTTAATTTGCAATGAGAGAGGCGATATTCAAATCAAATTAAAACTGTGTTGTGGTCGCTATTTGTTTATTTAATTACAAATATGGTAGACCTCGTTTTACCTTACGGTGTAGAGGCTGGTACTTTATGTGCTTGCATCTGGCGGTACAATGATCAACTTGCCCCGGATTCGCGAAATAAAAATATAAGATAAAAGAGAAATCTGTTATATTATATTACAATATTTACGCAATGTGAATGTATGATATTTGACAGTATAGGTCAAATTCGCGACTTGATCACGATGTGCTCACAGGCATTGGTGATTATAGGTATTCCAAATTAAATAAGTACATATTAACATTAATGCCTCACTCAGTATCCCAATGACGTGATTTTGCATATCACCTTAATAGAATTTAATTTTGGAAAAATATTTAAGAAACAGGCAAATAAAGCATTAGCTTATCTATCGTCTCCATGTCGATCAAATCCTAGAACCTCCTCAAAAACCCATACTCCACCAAACAGACCCATCAGCAAAAACCACCCGATCCATAAATACTGCTGAGGTCATTCAACTCCACCATATAGGCGATGTTCTACAAACACACGCGAAACAGGAACAATAATCACCACACTGCTTTTTTTATCAAAGCCACATATCCCCCCATTTGAAGTTGGCAACGAAATTTCACAAAAGCTTCGACCGCTTGTTTGCTACTTTTTCCCCTCATTTTTTTACCTATTCCTAAGCAACAAAAACAAAATATAATAATGAGACTAGAATGCTCGATCGAAACTGAAAGTCGCTAGGAATCAGCTTTCAAATATCTAACCTTAAAACGTCAAAGTCGACAGATAAGTAATCATTTGAATGGACCTCTTTAAACGGCCATTTCTTTCAGAAAGTTATCATTGGCACAAGACAAAACGAATAACTTGTTGAGTAAACGCAGTTGGAACGCCCGACCATAGGAAAAACTGCTACTCATGATGATTCACAATTCATATCTTTTTTACCTTCGTATTAAATAAACTAAGTGCGTTTAAAGCAACTCAGGTGATACAGAATATAGGCTAATGTCAAGATATGCACAACCAATATCTAGTTATCCAAATAGATGTAACAAAATATTGATTCCACTAAACCATAATATGAGCATGGTATTCTACAAATGTTCCTCCTACCATAGACATTTACTGTTATTGAAAGTACACTTTGGTTTGTAACGAATGGAACAGATAAATTTGAGTTAGATGTATCTACATTGTTGAAAGAAGTTAGATGTTAGATTGCAAAACACCTCTCGCCTTTCAAGTTTCATTTCAACGTTCTCAACAACACCTTCATCCCACTGAAGCGTTCCACCCGATGAACCAAACAGATAAGTCGAGCTTCAAGCAACTAATCTTACTGCAACATTGCCGCTAAATCTTTAATATAAAGTCTTAATGTACTTATTCTCCCGGGACAAAATGTAAATTTTTATACGCAATTAATAAAGGAACAATTTGTTATAAGCACGAAATCAAATTACAGGTTGAATGGGGCCCTCTGCCTTCCATTACGGCAACAATAATTTCCCGTAATAACATCAGCGGGCGGCGAAGGGAACAAAAGTGCACGAAATTAGAATCGCTCACCGCAGACCTGCATTTCCACGTCTGCTGCTTCCCACTTGGAATTCCTCGTCTATTTCACGGTGCGTGAAATGCAAGACATTGGTTTACTGTGCTTTGCCTGCAGAATTCGCGCCAGGATGTTTTGATTCAGTGCACCGCTATTATTTAACATAATAGAGGGGGAGGCATTTCCTTTTTCATCACAGCAGACAGCGCTTTGATAAATATTCCGGCCCTTTTTTGCTCTTAAGCGGTTTCAGCAATTCTTGCACTCAGGGAAATGGGACGAGCATGGAATTTTGTAGTGGAGGGTTCTGGAGATGCTGTAATTTCAGTAATTGCATAACTCGTACCTTGGCGTTCAACCGGTATATGAAATGTTCTAGAAGCTTCTCTACATTGCTAAGCCTGAAAAAAGCTGTGAAGAATCATTACTATTGTAATTAATAGATGCGTTTCCTGTTTGTATGCTGCAGTTGTCATATATTTAAAACTAAAACGATGGGACTCCAGCACCTCTCTTAAGAAGTTGAATAATTGAAGTTTCTAGGAAGAGCAACTACAAGAAACCATGATAGCAAAAAACAAATAATATTAATTTCAAGCCTGGGTTCTAGAATTTTTCTACTACAGAATAGAAAAATTGAATACCCTGCCGAGTAGTAGCTTATTTATATCGCTTTTTGTATGTATGAGAATTGACGAGCAAATTATTTTTGCTTCTTCCTCTTATCAAACAATTGTTCAGTCAAACCTATCTGCCTATCTACATTTCCATTTAACAATTTATATGAAAGTTTGCTTGAAAGGCTTACAAAGGTTTAATCTGGGCAACACGGCCAAATTTTCAACATTTGCATATAAAACAATCCAATACATAGAGCCCTAAAACATCCCCCATATATGCATATGTAACCCAGCACGCGTGTTTTTCTTTGGGATACTTTACAACTTTCCCCATTTCCATTCTGCTAGCGGCTGTCATGCCGTTCTCCCGCTATGGCGGCAGCAGATTAAAGTGGAACGATAATAGACAACTGTTGCTCCTGCAGATTTACATAATCTGCATTGCGCCTACATGCTGATCGTTTCATGTAGTTGGATTTTATAAGCAAAGCCTAAATAAAAACATGGGGGATGGTTATCTGCGCATTAGAATTCCTAGCGGAATCGCGATAAGGGAAAGCTGCTTAGTATTGAAAGGTGTACCCTTAGCAGGATCTACTAGAAAGTTCACTTGGAGCTTTTTTGCTTGCCCCTTGTCAGTGGTAAGGGTTGAATTTTGCCTATAGTTTACCTTAACTGTAGTGAAAGATCAGAATATTTATTCTTCATGTCACTCATTCCCACGTCATTACGTCTTCGTCGTCCGAAAAAATATTAAAACCAGCTTTGTGAATGGTAGCAATTAAAATACAGTTTTTGGGCTAGAACATTGTCATGATAGTCTCAATTTCCCTCATCTTTGTTCTTTAATTGCTTGGCGAATTAGCAGATTATGAGATATAATAGTTAACCGTTCAAGAGCAAAAATGCATTTTACAGTACTAGCGCTGTATATGTGAAGACCGAATTAGGATGATTCTTAATAATTTAAACAAACGTTTCAATTCATACCGCTTACCTACGTTATAGCAACGGAGTAACGCTGTTACATGAGTTTCACGATCATCTTGGGTGTACTATTTGAACCCGGAACCGGCATAAAACCGTTAATGAAACATAATACTTAAATTGAAGAATCTTGACAAATTCTCTACATGGCAAAACAATGAAGCATCCTCAATTTAACGCTCCCAGATAATCTAAATTTAATCTATAGTTTAATCGGTATCATCATTATGGCTTGCTGACTTTTAAAATCATTAATATATACGTGGAAATACTATAATGTGAAGTCTATGTTGACAGGAAGCCGGAAATATGAATCGTCACAGTAGTCGCTGCTAATGAATAGCCTGTCTAGGCGCAAGAAATCCAGTAAAGTTGCATGAAGCGCGCACTGAACCCCAGCTTCCAATTAGCGAACTAATTACAAAATACAGACCGAATTCGCGGGCGGTGTTTAAAGCATCGCCGCAGTAAGCGCAGTTGTTGATTAGCTTTTCGTCAAGTTCAATTTCCATTGAGCCAAACCGAATTGAATTATCCAGGGTGTTTGTTACAGATGCAGGAACACAGCGCTGCTCCCCGGGGGCCTGCAGCTAGATTAAACATGGTAATGCAGCTCGGACTAACGAGTCCTGCACCTGCTCCCTCTAATATTTCATCGCGAAGCAAAGGGCATTATTGGATCGTAGACATCGCAAATGCTAACCGCGGTTCGAGTTACAAATCCATGGTCTGTGAGCTTCAGCAGCTTCCCTCTTGTATGTAGGCTCCACTTCAATGTTCAACAGTGAAACGACTGAAGCAGTGGCAAAGATGCGTGATAGTTAAAGGATGTTAAGTCAGATGTCTGCTGTATCACTTACCCTAAACGTTAAATATGAACAGGGAATAAAGAACTCTGGCGTGTAGAATACTTGAATAAAAATGCCAAACAAAGGATATACATCGTACTTTGCAAATAAACGAACAAATTTCTCTTACCTGTCATGTGGTAAACTGTAATTGGGTTGATGCTTTTGCGTGTCAACCTGTTATTTACCCAAATAAATAAATAAATAAATGAGACTCAATAAAGAACGTTCTAGCTCTATAATAGTAATGAAATCGCTACTAGTGAAACAATCACCGAGCAGGGAGGACAAAAATAGTTATATATTTAAATGTTTAAATTGTAGCCTGACGGGCTAGTTTAATTTAATTTAATTGCTACAGCTACCAGATTGAAACTGGCTTCCCAGGAATAGCTCAAAAATGCCAAGATCCAAATAATAAACTCAGATAGTAACGTAGGATAGAAACACAGAATAACTTCTTACCATTGTATAATAATCTTTAACTAAGTACATTAAATTAAATTGTATTAAGCACATAGAATAAAAGAATGTAATGATATTTATAAAAGTAAATTAGTTCTTCTAACGGGGTGTTTCGCTCGCTGGTACTCGGGCAGTGGCACACTATTACGGGACAGCCTGTATGTACATTAGTTCCTCGTCGCGTAGACACCGCGCCGGTCCTGAACAGGTAATTTGACAGATTAGCGGGTCGCCATGTGATGGCGGACAACAACAATACACTTGATTCAGAAATTGTTAAATAAACAAAACTGCGGTCAATATCAAACTAAATTGTGTGCATACCTAGTGCGTTTGGTGTTTTAACGGTGAAATTCCCAGTGTTCAAGCGGCGGACAATGCATTTAATTTGCTTTATTTGCCAGCTGTTTTGCTGCACCAGGTGAGTGGATTTTGATTAATTATGTGCTGTTTCTTGCTGGCGAAGGCGGCCTAGCTTCACCAGTGCGTGTCTGTGGGCGGCGGCCTCTGGCTCATTCGACGGGAACTCCTGGTGCACGTTCCTCGGCTTCGGAGATGCTAACCCGCTACAGACGCAATTATCGGGCCTAATTACGTCTGCGCCGCTGTCCTGGTGCCGGGGAAATTTGCTTCGCGGACGGCGTCGTCACCGGCGAGCACGACTTGGCCACCCGAGTGCCCAAGCTTTGGAGGGCGTCGTCGGCGAGTTCGGAGAGATCCTGCCTGTAACTAAGTGTTTGATGTCGTAGCCGTCGGGCCTGAGACGGCTCTCCAGGTCGCTGGGTGCTCGGGAAATGACAATGAAAAGTCGAGTGACAATCCAAGCGTCTGCAAGCTCGAGGGGACGACGTTGGGAAGTTTCGCAACAACCCTAACGTACAGGGGTTCGAGGGGATCACGTTGGAAAGTTTCTCAACAATCCCAACATACAGGAGTTCTAGAGAATAACGTTGGAGAGTTTTTGCAACAATCCTAACGTCCGGAAGCTTGGGTGTCTGGACGGGATCCTCTCGAATAGTCCGGGGACTCTCCTGAGAGTGTAAACAAGGCGAGAGGACTAGGAGGTTCGAGGAAATTCTGTCTGTTGCGGACTCGATTTCTGCATTTATACCTGGTGCGGGCGTAATCAGAGGTTCGTATCAGGTGGCTGGAGCGGGGATTCGTGGTCTAGGTGCGCAGTGGTGTTGAGGGGATCGTTTGCGGTGACGTCACGTCGTACTCTCGGCGCGGTGTTCCGGTACTTAACGTGGTGCAAGCCCAGGGGGAACGCGCAAATTAATTTTTAATTTATACAATCGCGTTCGCGCTGGGCGAAACGTTACAAAATTAAACAAGCTCTTTTATTAAAGTAGAAGTAGAATTCAGACTAAACCCAACAAGCATCCCCCAATGTACACAAAGTCAACGTTACGGTTACACTAAAAATTATTGTAGCCTCCAGTCCATAATCATTGCATTCAACCACCTAATGAAAAGACAACTTGGGTAAATGCTGGTTATTTTCACATAGCTAACTATAAAAGTTGACCTTACTACCAAACCATTGAAAATAAGAGTAATGACTTCATATTTGTCCATCATCATACAGCTTCTAAAACAAAGACACATCTCTAATAGAAGGTAGATTGACACAGTCAACAGTTTCAGAAGCCAAAACGCCAATACTTTGTTACAAGTAAAAGTTGTTCACTACCGGCAACAGGTTTCTAGGGGTGCACATGGCCAGCAAGTAGGATAGGGTGGTCTTAAACTGACAGAGCAGTTATCAAAACCGATTCAAGAGAAGCGAAGATTTATTATTATTATTTAGGCGCCACCATTATGATAATTTATTAGACAATAATGAACTGAGAAGATCCCATCATTGACAACCTAGCTCACGTCTTTGGGACATGGACCAATTCATGTCACCCTATACATGCACTTCATATCTTTTGATTATATCCTGCTAGGTATAAAACTGAACCGTATTTCTTATTATGTACTAATAAATTTGAAGCACATTCTATGTCTCGCGAGTACGGACGTGAATATGCAAGACAGCGAATTCCAGGTAGCGGAGTTAAAAATAGACTGAAGCCAGCAGGTGCGTGAATAACCGCGGGAACGAGTAGTGGCGGCAAAACCAGCGACTCGTGCGTGTGTCGTCCTCATTAACCAAGATACGACGCGTGCTAATAAAGGCACTAAAGTGCACAGATTAGTGAAGTATTGGCATGCAGTAATCACCAGCGCCACAAAGAGGATTCTGAGTGGGAACCCAGACTACGAAGGCATCAAACCACTTGAGCAGCATCACCAAAGGTTTGCTGCACCTTCCATAGAAGGAAACCGTTGGCGTAACGCCACAGATGCATCGCTCTTGTCTAGTCTCGGGGACGCTTGGGAGCAACCGAATGGAAGATTAGTTGCTAGTTAAAACTGCAATACGAAGTAAGGGAGCGATTGCAACATTCTTGGCAATTGTTTCAATGAACAATTGCGACTTCGTGGACAATTTTTGTCGTGCCCAAGATAACGGAGAATTACCCGCAACCAGTACGCAGTTAGTGCGTCATCTGCTAACACTGCGTGTCGCTTGATTTGTACGTGGCAAAGAAGCATTCATAGTATAGTGCTTCCAGCAACAAGCGCATTTAAAGAATGGACAGCTTCGCCTTTAGTGTATTTATGCCCGGAAGTTTACATTACATTTCGTACTATCGACGTTGGACTTTGCGTCGATAGTTGAACATTAACGCAATATTTAAGGTGCTTTCATACATGTAGCGTACAGCCTTCAGTGTGTATTTTTACATGTACTTTTTATTAACAGCTTCAATGTAGGCTTGAACGTCGTTCATTCTTGTTGTTTCATGTATATGTATTTTCTTGTATTGGTGCTTGCTTACAGATTATATATCCTTTTATGTAAACTGTTGGGTTTTTATTGCTAGCAGTGTTTTGCATGCCTAATTTCAGCATTCAAGGTGACAACGAGCAAATCCAAAACAATTTTCCTCTCAGCCGCACTGACGCCTTTAATAGAGTTTTATGTCTCTACGACTGTTTAAGCTAGCAAACCCAGAGCAATATAAATTAATAGTACAACAGAGTATATGGTTAAGCAAAAGTACTGTTACATTTGGAAGTATTCAACGCTGGAAATCGCATTGATTTTTCCTCTAGTTTGCTCTGAAATTAGTTATATTACTTTTTTAAAACGCATTCCACGCTTGGGTGTACAAGAAATGAGACAGAATAAAATCCAATGCGAGTATTCAACACTCCAAGTTGCATATGATTAAGATCGACTACAGCTGAAAGAGCCGAAGTTGTATATAGTTACCCTTAAACTACTTGAACATCTAAAAACAGACTGAGGAAAATAGTATGGATAGTGTAACCCCAAGCCGGTTACTGTTCTAAATAGTGGTTAGCACACGCAGATGGGAATACGTTCAAAATTTAGATACGTTAAGGCTTCGGTTCTTAAATATTCCATACATGTTGTGTGTAATATGGACGGTAATATTTTCAACAATGGGAAATTGTAGACAGGCCATGTTATTTACACACTGATAACACTCACTGAGAAAGACTAGCAATTTAGTGGCGGAATGCAGTGATGTACTCGTAATACCCGGTGTAAATTGAAAACTGAATTTTGCAGTACTTCAACCGTGCAAAGCAGAAATGTAGGTAATTTTATGGTTGGAAAGAGATTTATATACGACAGAAACAGTAACAAAGATGCTTCCAAAAGAGCAATTTGCACCATCCTCGATTAAAACTGCAACTGCCCACCCTACTAGTGCTAGTACTACACTACCCTCTTACCTGCAACTTCTTCTGGCGCTTCTTTTTCCTTATTTCAAACTTAACTGGCTTACTAGATCTATATTGTAGAAATTGGCGGTAACGGTCTCCTTATTGTAACAACTGCTCGTCTAAGCTGACATTTTCATTCACATTAGAAATATTGGTAGAACTATCGTCAACTCATAACACAAATCTCATATGCTATCGTTAGGAATGAGTTCCTTTATCGTCAAAACCTTGAAATAATGTGAAACCTCTATAATATCTTGCACGATCAATGTTTCCATCCGATAAACTATATGAATTTTTTTCGTGGAATATGTATACCTGAGTTAAAATCATCATAGCAGCTCATTTTTATCCACTGAAGGATGTAGGCCTTTCTTGTAGCATTCTGATCCAGTTACTGCAGGTAAATAACCGAATGTCATCAAACCATTTATTCCTTCCCATCTTTTATTTGCTTTTAGACTCCATTGTATGAATTTCTTCGCCTATCTGTCACACAAATCGGCTGATTTGTTCCGCCGGATTACATTTTATTCATGCTATTTTATTTAATACTAGCTTTTACCCGCGACTTCGTTCGCGCGAGGTTCGTTATTTGTGTATTAAATAATGACTAATTATTTTCTGTCATCCCATCCCATCCTATCCCCGTCCCCGTCCCTTTCTCCGTCCCCGTCTCCGTACCGTCCCATTCCGTCCCGTCCCGTCCCGTCCCGTCCCGTCCCGTCCCGTCCCGTCCCGTCCCGTCCCGTCCTCTCCCCTTCCATCCCATTCCTTCCCTTCCCTTCCCTTTCCGTCCCGTCCCGTCTCGTTCCTTTTCGTCCCGTCCCTTCCTTTTCCGTCCAGTCCCTTCCTGTTCAGTCCCGTCCCGTCTAGTCCCGTCCCTTCCCGTCCCGTCCCGTCCCTTCCCCTTCCATCCCATTCCTTCCCTTTCCTTTCCGTATCATCCCGTTCCGCCCCGCCCCGCCCCGTCTCGACCCTTCCCGTCCCGTCCCGTCCCTTTCTCTCCCGTCCAGTCCCGTCCCGCCCCTCCCCTTCCATCCCATCCCCTCCCCTTCCATCCCATCCTTTTCCTTCCCTTTCCGTCCCGTCCGTCCCGCCCCGCCCCGACCCGTCCCGCCCCGCCCCGTCCCGCTTTGCCCCGTCCCGTCCCGTCCCGTTCCGTTCGTTCCCTTCCCGTCCAGTCCCGTCCCGCTCAGTCCCGTCCCGTCCAGTCCGTCCCGTTCCGTCCAGTCTAGTCCCGTCCCGTCCCGTTTCTTCCCTTATGTCATGTTCACCGTCTTGGACTTAAAAATAAATGTAATTTTCGCAATCAACGTCCCAAAAAACCTAAATAACGACACCCATATCGATTTTTAGGCTTACTTACCCCATTTCACCCCCTAAGGGGTTGATTTTCGGAAAATCACGAAATACGTGTTTGATTATTTGTTTTTAGGAGTACTCCTACGAAGTTTCAAGTCGAAATGTCTATTTAATATTATTTTTCCATACAAAATTGGAACCCCCATTTTACCCCTTTAGGGGTTGAATTTCGAAATATCCTTTCTTATTCCTTGTATACATCATAAAGGGAACCTCTGTGCAAAATTTCAGCTTTCTAGGTCCAAGGGTTTGGGCTGGGCGTTGATGAGTCAGTGAGTCAGTCAGGACTTTTAGAAATATATATAAGATTATGGTCTGCCTTTGCCCGTTATCTGATCCATTCATTTATTTTCCAGTCTCTTAAAGTTAGGCATAAATGACACGTTTCATTTTTCTTAGTGCTGCTTTAAGCTTCCTCAGAGCAGTTTTTCAGCTTCATAACTAAAAATGGAAATAACCTACTGACTTCGAAGTGTTGGGACAAGTTTACGAAAGGTGGGCGATTCTCTTACCTACTTCCGTTGCTTTGTCTTTTCCTAGACTGATCTTGAGTGGAGACGGCTGGGTTGTGACACAAAATATTAAGTCAATTATAATTGCCGAGGGCGCCAATGAGTCTTTAATTACAACAAATATTAACTGATAGAAATGAGAACTTATAAACCCAAAAGAAGGCAGTCTACCTCAAAATAATCTAAAAAATGAATAACAAAGGGGTAGATCCACAGGGTCGCTATAACAAAATAAGACTGATAATAGTAATAAATATACGTTGTACGTACATATAAATGTTCAGGACGACGGGTGCACCCACATAATCTAAAATAATCGCACAAGCCTAAATATCACAGTTTCTTCACCGTCATAGATACAATAAACAATTAAATATATAAATACAATTGAACTTACGCTATATAGACAAACTCGTTGGTTGAAACTTAAGTAGTGAATATCATTATTGAGGTAACTTAAGCTTCGATGAGGCCTTAGGAAACTCATCAGAGGCGCCGGCACCAAGGCACAACCCAAGATGCAACGTACGAAAACCAAGAGCAAAAGGATTTAGTCGAACACGCTACCAAACAGCAATTGGTCTCAATTAAAATTACATAATCTAAACTTCTGGTGAGGGGGGAGGGGGATATGAAGGATTCAGCTCAAATCATGGAAGCACTCCACAAAATTCGGCAGTTCATGAAATAACTAATAAAGTGCATAAACTAAACGGTTGCTCAAATAGTAGAATACTAACTCTTGGCGCCAGCAAAGAGCCCACGTCACATCTAGACCAAGGCTGCCTTATAATTTGGAGAAAAGGCTCATCCATCCAAGGAGGTCATTAAGTTGCTAAAACTGGACATCTATTTCACCTGACGGGATCAGAGAGGCACAATGGCAGCTGCGGTGGTAGTAGCGCTGACAGCAGCTCTAGCCGTACTGGCTAACTATAGCTATCCAAAGAAATTACTCCCGAACTAAATATCCACCCTAAAAATGAAGATCGGCAGAATTCTTCATTTCTTCTAGCAGAAGATGAAAGAAAAGAAAAGGCCCAAAATAGTTGATGGGGAGCGACGATTGCTTCGAGAGCAAAACGGAAAAAGCCTAACGCGTCGCTCGAATGCAAAGTTCATGCTAAGAACAAATAACTTTTGGTCGAGTTGAGAAAACAATGCGCAAAATTCGAATCATCAGTGCTAAAGAGCTTTCGGACCATAACAAAGATTATTCAGTTATTCAGTTCTCCCATGTTGTAATATTTTTTCCAGGGTCAAACAGTTTTAAGGCTAAAATCATGTTTCTAATTCTATCACGAACAGTTCGGATCAGCATAACTCTTGTTTTCTCTAAGGTTTTACGCTTTTAATGTCAAATTCATTATTTTTGGTGTAACAAGAAGCAGAGTTTAGATTTAGCGCCACTAATTTAATGTATCTTATTCCGGTTTTTTTTTGTAATATAATTTTTCTACGAAAAATTGTTTTGATAATTTGGAAGATTTCCACTTAATAGTGCTATCATTAGAAGTAACAAATGCAGCTGCATTGCAGAAATTGTAGTTGCCTGACTCCAATGCTGAAATGTTTGTTATGTGGCGGCATTTTCGTAAACACAACAGCAAAAGTCTATGTCACCAATGTCATTGATTGATGGCTACTTGATAATTGCATGGTTTAGTGAAAACCCAAAACTTGTCAGAATTTCATGGTAAACGATTTTTATCACATTTCATTTGGTAATGTACTACATTTCTACATTCAAAATAGTTTAGAAATGTGGTACTTTTCTGCATTAGCAACACTTTTCTGCATAGCAACGATGTTCCGTTTTAGGTTTGGCATTACTGAAAGATACTGGTGGTAGTGTTGGTGGTACTGTAAGTATATGTCAAATTCGATGTTAGCAGGTTAGGTTTTGTGTCAGTTTTGACACAGACTGGCGCAAAACCTAACCTGCTAACCTCGAATTTGACATAGACTTACAGTGCTACCAACAATACACTCCAGTACTGCCAAACGCATAACATCAACTGGAGCTGATTATTGTGCTTTAGTATATAGAAACGAGTTCTGCTCAGCATGTATGTTTTGATATTTTGTGCCACTATTATGTAATAATGTAATATTTTACATTTCTTATGAAATGTGATAAAATAGTATACGCAACACATTAGAAAAGGGGTTTTACTTTTCTATGAGTTCTGATCGAGACGTGACCGTGAGTGCATCGCCTCAGCTGTGCTACGTGCGGGTCGTTATCATCAGTGCCTTCTTCAATCGTTCGCAATCCGTTTCAGGCAACGTGATTGCGCTAAAACATTATTTTAACAATATTTAATCAAATCTCAAACAATTATAAAGTGAACCCCTACGTTTTTCACTTCACGGCAGCCGCTCGGGTAGGCTTGCTGTGAACTCATTCCGCTAACAAAAAGTCTCTTATCAATGGCGAACACAAATGTACCAAGTAGCAATGTAATATTAAACCCACCAAAATTAATTATTCAAGGTTCTGATCCAACTAACAGCATGGATTATACAAGCCAATCGGCCAAACGCGGCAACGAGTCTCCTCTTGCGGATGAACCCAAAAAGCGCTATCTATTTGAACAAGACAAACTTATAAAAACAAATAAATTTCACGCTCTTAGTGTCCAAATCACTCCATTGTCTCAACAACCGCAAACCGATCCAGTTAAGAAAGTCAAAATACCCCCAATATTTCTTCACAAAGCAACCAACTACCAGGAGGTTTCCAAAGACATAAAGAAGAAAATTGTTTCCCAAGAATATACAACTGCCTGTGCTGGCCAAATGCTCAAAATTAACCTCAGTAGCTCTGAAGACTACCGGAAGTTGACAAAGTTTTATGATGAACATGAAATAAAATACCATACATACCGCAATCCCGACGAGGCGAATTTATCAATTATTATTAGAAATTTACCGATATCCATTGGTGAAGAGGAAATCAAAAATGAATTATCCCAAAAATTTCAAGTTATTCGTGTAACCCGTTTCCGCAACAAAGACAAATGCCTTATACCTATGTGTGCCGTATTACTACAACCAAATGACATATCCAAAGATATATTTAAAGTAACTCGCCTATTTCACTGTGTAGTAGTAGTTGAGCCTCGAAGAAAATCCCCTGATATCCCGCAATGCCTACGATGTCAGCGATATGGGCACACGCGAAATTATTGTAAACTCCAGCCACGCTGTGTTAAGTGCTCCGGTAACCATCTATACACTGAATGCACTAAAACTAAAACTGATAAACCTCAGTGCGTAAACTGTGGTAAGGAACACCCGGCCAATTACAAAGGCTGTGAATATTACCTTGGCCAAAAAGACAAACGTAAACAACCTCTACAAACGGCAACAACCAATCAAGTATATCAAACACCCAACATAACTAATTCCCAGTTTCCTCCAAATAGTCAGAGAACGTATGCGAATCCTAATCCATCGCAACATAGAGTAAACCACCAAGCACCAAATGCAACCCCCTCCTCCTCAAACTCCACTATCAACTCCCTAATGCAGGTTATTGTTAATATCATCACTCCATATATGGCACAAATCAAATCATTCTTATCTCAACTAATAACATCAATTTTTACCCATGGCGCCTAATACTCTTATGCGTATCAATCAATTATCAATGGCAAATTGGAATGCCAATGGCGTACTCAACCAAAGAAGTGTCATTATTGATTTTATATCAAGACACAAAATAGACATTATGTGCATTAGTGAAACACATCTGTTACCGCAAATTAAGTTTTCGATTCCAGGATACTGTATTTACCGCTGCGATAGAATAGGGCAAATTGCTTCTGGTGGAGCAGCTGTTTTGATCAAAAATACTCTAAAACACCACGAATTCCTTCTCCCAGATCTACAACACCTAGAGGCTTCTGCAATCAAGCTAACATTAAACAACAACAGCGACTTAGTAATAGTTGCTGCTTATCAACCTCCTAATCGACGATTAATAATGCACGATATGCAACTAATACTCGGTAGTGACTTACCAACTCTTGTATTGGGGGACCTCAACAGCAAACACACATCATGGGGCTGTCGAAGAACGAATCCAAATGGCACTCGACTTTATTCTATTGCTGCTGACTATCCTATCCAAGTTCTAGCTCCTGATGAACCAACCTATTTTCCATACAGGTTTGATCATCAACCCGATGTTTTAGATATATGCTTGCAGCATCGAGTTTCTACACCCTTATATCAAAGGGTAGTGGCAGAATTAGATTCCGACCACTTACCCGTAATTATCCACTTTAGTGGTCAACCATCATTAATTCACAGTTCATCAAGATTAATCAATGGACCAGTAGACTGGGAAAAGTTTAAGTGCCAACTAAATAATAACCTCATAGCGTTTCACAACCTATACACAGTGGAAGGTATAGACCATGCTGTTGACCATATTACTTCAGCCATTCAAACAGCGGCTCGAATAGCCAGCAGTACTAGTACTAAAAGAGTGGTACATCAAACACTACCTGTATCTGTGCAAAAGTTAATACGACAGAAGCATCAAGCTAGAAGACTATGGCAACGAACACGCCAACCTAATCATAAATCAGCCCTTGCTCAGCTAACCCGGCAAGTCAAATGGGAAATCGACAATTACAGGATCTTGTCCTACAGACGTTATATTGGCGAGTTAGAAACAGGAGATCCAACCATGTGGAGGGCGGTTAAACGTATTACCAATCAAAAGCGTACCATACCCATTTTAAAGCACAACAATTGTATATACGCTAGCGACACTGAAAAGTGCGAGGTATTAAGCAATCATCTAGAGGAGGTGCTAACAGTAGAAGTCAACGACAACAATGTTGATTTTACCAACTCTATCGAACAAAGTGTTGATCAGCATCTCCCTCTGACCGCAACCAATATTGCCACAACAACGCCAGACGAAATCACTTCGTTTATTCGCCTTCTGCCCAACAGAAAAGCCCCTGGTCCAGACATGATTACGAACGCGATTCTCAAAAATCTTACACCAAAATGCCTATCTTATTTTGCTTCCCTCTCTAATGCTTGTCTCTCTATAGGGTATTTCCCCAAGGCATGGAAACATGCCAATATTATGTTCTTCGACAAACCTGGAAAACCAAAACAACTTCCAACATCTTATCGCCCCATAAGTCTTCTTTGTAGTTTATCAAAACTTCTCGAGAAAATAATTTATGCACGCCTCAACAGTTATTTATCTCAACATTTGATGCTTCCAGCATTTCAATTTGACTTCCGAGCCAAATACTCAGCAACACACCAGCTTCTTAGAATCAGCGAAATTATAACTAAAGGTTTTGAAGACAAGCAATATACCACAGCAATTTTCTTGGACGTTGCCCAGGCCTTTGACAAGGTCTGGCACAAAGGTCTTCTGCATAAAATGATTCAGTTAGAAATCCCTAACTATATCATTAATATAATTTCCTCCTTCCTGTCTGAAAGATCATTTGCAAGCAAGGTCAATGCAACCCTGTCACAATCTAAGAAAATAAAAGCAGGGGTTCCCCAAGGATCTGTACTTGGGCCTCTGCTATTTAATATATTCATGCACGACATTCCCGAACCTCCAAACTGTTCGCTGGCTATGTTCGCCGACGACACGGCAATCATATCTCAAAGTCATGATCTAAATACGGCTATTTCAATTCTTCAAAGTGCCACAGATGAGATACACACATGGTTCAATCGTTGGAACATCGCTTTAAACCCAACGAAAAGCATGACCAAAGTTTTTACACTTAAAAGGTATAATAATCCACACCCCATCTCAATTGGTGGAAACCCAATACCATGGAACGCTAAGGACAGTGCCGTGAAATATCTAGGAGTATATTTGGATCAGAGACTGACCTGGGGAATTCATATAAACAACAAGATAAATGATTGCCACAACAAAATGCGACTCCTCTACCCAATTCTGAATAGAAATTCACCATTAAAAATAGAATGTGCTAAACTAATCTACACGTCAGTCTTGCGCTCAGCCCTCATGTATGGATGCACAGTGTGGGGCACCACTTCGAAAACTCACTTACATAAATTGCAAGTTTTGCAAAACAAAGTCCTTAGACTGGCAACAAATGCACCGTGGTTTATTCGTAACGAGCAGATTCATCGTGAGCTGAACATGACGTCCATCGAGGATTTTATAAAAACCACCGCCAAGAAGTTCTTCGGCAACTTAAGGAATTGCCCGGCCACCAACCACTACATGCTTGGACAGCGATCCGTTAACCTTCGGTTAAAACCAAGGCTTCCACAGGATGTGCTTTTAAGTGACAGTGACTAATAGTGAACCACTTAGCCCAAATTTACGCCAATTATTATTTTATTAACACTATAACAATAATCAATTATGTATGCCCTATTAATTTACTTTTATGTATGTAGTAACAAATATTTAATTTAAAACCTACTGTGTATGGCCCCAGTGTGCCGATCCGGTGTTATCTAATAAAAAAAAAACTTTTCTAAACTTTTTGCGTAATATACTATTTTAGATTATAATCTAAAATTTAACAAAAAATTACAGATAACAAAGCTAGAGTGAGAAAGAATTTCAAGATACGTAAAGTGCTTCTTACAGTCAAGTCTAGTTCATGAAATTTCTCATTAGTTCAGTACATAGTAGCTACCATGTGTACAAATTGAAAATCGTAATATTTAAATTTGTAGAAATTTACAAAAAAAGAAAAATGAACTTTAAGGCTCCATAACTTCTGACTGGAGGAACTTTGAACTAAGACATATTAGGTTTAATCGGTTTATCATAACCTAAGGAATCTATGACACAATCGGTGTCCCATTCTTTTTGAGACACCTTGTATATTCTTCGGATACATGCTCCTTTAACTTAGCTGTGTGATCATCTTCCGAGGCAAGCAGAATTCAAATGGTGTGTTACCACTGATCGTTCCAATCGCAAGTACGTAATCCATGCTTGCACAACTTTTGCCTTTCGAATGGTTTTTTAATGTCAGAAAACGCTGCACTGATATCAACACCCTTATAAATAATTAAATAATTTGATGCAGGTAGCAAAGAGACGATTCACGGCGTTAAGTAATAATCGACTGCGAGCTCCCCCGGCAGTTATAAAAATCTTTGTCACGAGTGCTATACAACCCTGCTGCGTGTATTTATACAAAAAGCAAAGTGCAAGTCGAGTCATGAAGGTCCTGGGGACATGCAACTTTTGTATGAAGTGCCATTGTGTGAATTTTCCGCGCCACTGCAGCCGACGCATTGTTCGCCAATGTAACTGACTGACGTTAGGATTCCTCTTGACGCGTATTGTAATCTTCGGCAGGCGGTCAGATTACGTTTAAGCCAATTTTGAATAACAAAGGATTTGCTTGAAATGCATACATGTGTACGAGTATTACTGGGAATTGTTTTCCAACAGCTAGCAGCTGCCTCTAAGAGCTAATTTTGATGTGAAGCTTGTAACAATGGCAGTGGGGAATCGGTTGTTGGAAAACGTCTTTATTATGTTATTGTTGTGCGATTAAAATTAAACCAGGCACTACAATAGTGTAAGTGGATATCGCCAAATCTATAATCGTCTTCTCCTTTTGTAGATTTATTCTCCTCTTTTTTTATTTCTGGTTATTCACTTCCCTTAGAAAATATTTTTTCTTTTACTATTGAGAATCGATAACTAAGACCAATAATTGCATTTGTTTTAAAATCTCTCCTCAATTTCAACGTAATACAAAATATTTCTGCTAAAGTCATAACAAAAAAATTAAATTAATGTACTACCACAAAAGGATTTTACAATATCCACTTCAAGCTGCATTGTCCTCATCTCGTAGCGTCTGTGCTAAAAAAGTGCAAAATCGTGCATTTAGAATACCAAGCCATCAATGCTGTAAATTACACATAAAGCGTACAGTGTGCTGTGAACCGGAAGAATCGTGACCAGACACTAAAATAGAATTGGCAATAGATTACTTTGTTTACGAATGAGAATTTCAGAGAAGCTCCTAATTTATGATACGAGATCGCCTTTACTGCCTCTGAACTGGCAATCACAAATCATAACACAAATTATTGGGGCCATCGCCAAACATACTTAAAATATTCTGAATTTAGTAATATACTAAATTGCGAAAGACTTAAGATTTATGCTCTATCAATTTCTGGAGTTATTTTAGAGTAGAAATTACTTAGTGGTGGCAGTTACAGATATTAAATGTTTTCAAAGTAAATATTTTATATCGTTATTGAAATAAGATATGAACAACATACTGTTTTTATTTTATTTATCGTTTGGCGTTCTTTGATCTGAATGAAGTCCTGGGTCTGCAACCCCAGAAGTTGGAACGCCAATTTGGTAACAACTCGGGTTATGGCATCATCAATATTGATTTTTTTGTCCTAATAATAACTTTCGAGAGCCTGTTTTGATAAAATATTTAAAATCCTATTGTCAGTAAACGTAACCAACAGCTATTAATAAAGGTATACAAATGATAACTAGTTAACCTGGATGAAAAATGTCATGCCTGGTACGTAAAGAGAAAGAGAAAGAAATTAAAAAGCGCATTTTAATATTTTAATTTGATATATTGCATCTACATTTAACGAAGACCTACAGAAGATCAAATCACTGCGTACGGAAGACGGAGCAGAAGAAAATTGATCACCCCCTTTTAGCAAGGAAATGAAATGCTTTAAATTATCTAAACATCGGTTGAACACTTTAAAACACCTTTAGAGTCAATTGGAATGATCCAGTAAGGAACCGAATTGATTATTTCTTAATTAGTAAGTGTTCAAGGAGTAACAGCTTACCCTGACGCAGACATTGAATGTAATAATATCCCGTGATTAGCTGACCTAAACTTGAGGAGAAAAGTAATAAGGAAAAACTAATAACTAAATGAATTGATACATCAACAATACAAGATGCTCATAACAAATGCACAACCCAACAAGAACTTAACAACGAATTTGACAAACTATCTAGAAAAGAAGCCATTATAGCATATTCTGAATAGAACTGAAAGCTATAATAAATAGTGTTTGTGCCAAACATTTAAGAGCCATTTCCGCTAAAATAAAAAATATCAAAACAGTAATATATGAAAGAGAAGTGCGAGGAGATTGAAGAACATACTAGAAAAGCAGAGGAAATTGCTGGAAGATACAGAAAACAGCAACATGTACTTCTGTTTGATAGTTTTATAAAACCTGTGTACATTGTACATAAAGGAACTCCTCAGCGGTAGCGCAGCTTCCGCCGATATAAACAAAAACTATTCCAAAAGTTCCAATAGTCTCAAAAGTAATGAATGCTATCACAATAGCACAATTCCAAAAAAAAAATGGACACTGATGAAATCCCGATTGAGATTCTGAAACCGCTTAGCGAAAACAACGTCGTTCACATCGCAAGGTTATTCAATCTAATTTACAATGGTAGAAAAATAGCAGATAACTAATTTAAATCTACAGTTATTACGATTCCGAAAAGGTTCGACCTGGGAAATGTAGTGAGTATCGCTTAATCAGTTTGATAAGTCATTTACTGAACAGGTTTTTCCGTATAATTCGCTCACCCACGTTAAATCTAAATTATGCACAACTGGGATTTAGATATGCCTTTGGAGTGCATGGAGCATTGTTTAGTATCAATGTTCTTCTCTAGAATTGTATAGATCAGAGCAAGAACATATTGGCGTGCTTTATCGATTGCTAGAAAACATCGGCTTTTGTTTTTAAAAATAGAATCGATAACAGAGTACTACAAATCTCCCTGAGGGAGGTAACAGTATTAAAATTACTTGAATTAACTATGACGAATTATCACAGTAACAAAGTTGTAGATTATACGTGTATACTAATTAACAAATACCATAGAACCTCCTGCTAGTGGTTTCAACATTGAAGTAGTATCGTTGGAGAATTATGTAAGGAAGAAAAGATCACGATAATTGTATAAAATTTTTTATTGGTATGTAAACGAATTCTGATTTTATTACTTGCAGCATTTTTAATTTGAAATGTTGTACACCTCAAACTACAGTTTTGTAAATTGTTAGCGGATTTTTAGAAAATAAGACATTCAGCTGTACATTTATTTTTATATTATTAAGTATTATACGAAATAAGAACAATATATTTGTTTATTACAAAGTGTTTGTGTTTTTTATTTCTACTCTGCTTTTGTTTTTTCATGAATCTGCAATAATTACAAAATCTAAACCTAAAATATTAGTATTTGAAGTTATTTTACAGTTACAAAGTGTAAAATTTCAAAAAGTCAATCTACGATTTCAAAATGGCGTGATATAATTTTAAAAATTGTGATTTCTTTTAATTTTGAGCGATTCATTTTATAAACAAGTGTAAAACATTTGCAAAATTATGCTTAGAAATAACTCTAAAACCTGTTTTTACATCATTTTCGTTATTTCAAATCGTTTTGTAAAACGAATTGTGATAATTTTTTAAGTGCGATGATGCGTAATTGCATATTTTTTTATTAAAATTTCATCGTGTGTTGAATTAAAATGCAATTTTTTGTATAATTTATATGACATGACGTCGATTTTTGTAAAAATTTATGTGAGATGATGTGTAATTGCGTGATTTTTATTAAATTTTCGTCGTGTGTTAAATTAAAATGTCATTTTTGCATAATTTATGTGACATGATGTCGATTTTTGTAAAAATTTATGTGAGATGATGATGTGTAATTGCGTGATTTTTGTTCAATTTTGAGTTAATTTTCGTAATAAAAATGAACAATAAGCCTACGTAACTGAAATTTTGTTTATCGAAATGCTTATGGCAGAAAATTTTTCAATGAAATTGTAATAGCCTGCATTGACTAATTATTTGCTTACTTTTGTGCTATGAATAATTACCACTGCTAATGAACTTTTTACTATCAGGCAGCTCAGATGCCAAGGTCCAATTTACTCTCTCAAGTATATAGAAAAGTACATATAACATAAAAGGGATTTATTTGGGTATAACTATTTACATTGTAACATAATATTTCCTGTATCTGGTACAAAAAAATTTGTTCTTGAAGTGTTCTCTGGAGGGATGATCGCCTGGCAGGCAGACAACCCCTTTTACTTCTCGGGCTGTACGGGTTGCAGGTCACCAAGATCGTACACGTACCGGGATTGTGGTTGGCGCAAACGTCCTCTAGCGGCCAAGACTGTAAACGCAAAAATTCGAGGTTACTTTTATTTACAATTGCCAAATATAGTAAATAAGGGTGTAATCTTGTTCATTTCGGGGGCTGTGACTATAAATTGACGTGGGGTGAAGGCCTGACTTGCCCCAACCTAGTCCGCAGTGCCGAAAAAGTCTCTTTTATGAAGTGAGATGACAGTGTATCAAATTTCTCTGGAAACGGTGTTAACCTTCAAATTTGCTAATTAATCCATGGAGATTGTAATTGTTAAATTAAAGCACTACGGACAGGCTCAGGACGTCTATAAAACAGGATTCCTCTAGGTGAGTAAAACTCTGAATTTTTATAACAAAATTACTCGGCGCATTTGCCGGTGTTGACCTTGACCTCAAGATAGGTTTACGTGGTTAATTTCGAGATTCGAAATTTTTACTTTGATGCAAAAGCACTAACAGGGGTTACATGAAATTAATTACTAACTTTCTGAGAGGCGAGTGAAGCTCCTTTAGGTTTTATGAATGATTTTAACCGACTCGGGGACCTTCTGCTACGTGCCCGTTCGGTTGTTTTAATTTTGCTAATAACGTCCTTATAGACAATTTAGATTTTCTAAAGAAACCAAAAGTTTCCGTATTGGTTCTTGCGACTAGCGTGGGGAGCGTCTCCAGAGAGGTTTCGAAATAGGGTAGTCCTTAAGGCCGACAGGTTTTTACTCAAAAGGCCACGTCGATCTTAAGGAAATAATGACTTCGCCGGGTTTACAGGGAAAAGACAGATCTGTATTCTAGAAGCCGTTTCTACGGGTTGAGAAAATTTTGTAACAAATCGTTCTAGGTCGATAATCACGAAGCCACAAACGATTTTTATTTCAGCGAGTTCAGGAAAGTTTAACAGAAATCGAGATTGATTTATAACAAGTCGTTTTAGGTCGATAATCACGAAGCCACAAACGATTTTTATTTCAGCGAGTTCAGGAAAGTTTAACAGAAATCGAGATTGATTTATAACAAGTCGTTTTAGGTCGATAATCACGAAGCCTCAAACGATTTTTATTACAGCGAGTTCAGGAAAGTTTAACAGAAATCGAGATTGATTTATAACAAGTCGTTTTAGGTCGATAATCACGAAGCCTCAAACGAACGTTTCACAGGAATTTCTAGTCGCAGGAATCAAGTGAGTTCTGCAGCGAGCGTAAACTAATTTATACATTACCCACTGTTTTATCAGTGCTGGAAATTTGGGAGGGATGCGCCGACCGACGTCCTGTCGATGCGGGCGCAGAACGATGATTTTTCTAGCTGAATGTGACGAAGTTTTAGCGGGATCAAATTAAAACGCATTGAAATGTGTAGAAATAATAATTTTGCCGGACGCTATCGTCACAAAATTGCGTGTTTTAATTCAATTTTATGTTAATTTGTGTAATTTCAAGTGACATGATGTCAGTTTTTGTAAAATTTATGTGACATGGTGTCGATTTTTGTAAAAATTTATGTGAGATGATGTGTAATTGCGTAATTTTTATTAAATTTTCATGGTGTTGAATTAAAATGTCACATTTTGTATAATTTATGTGACATGATGTCGATTTTTCTAAAAATTTCTGTGACATGCGTAATTGCGTAATTTTTGTTCACTTTTCATCGTGTGTTAAATAAAAATGTCGTTTTTTGTATAATTTCAAGTAACATGATATCAGTTTTTGTATAATTTATGTGACATGATGTCGATTTTTGTAAAAATTTATGTGAGATGATGTGTACTTGCGTGATTTTTATTAAATTTTCATCGTGTGTTGAATTAAAATGTTATTTTTTTTTGTATAATTTATGATATGATGCCGATTTTTGTAAAAATTTTAAGTGAGATGATGTGTAGTTGCGTGATTTTTGTTCAGTTTTGAGTTAATTTTCGTAATAAAAATGAACAATGAGTCTGCGTAACTGAAATTTTGCTTTTCGAAATGATTGTATCAGAATATTTTTCAATAAAATTGCTGTTTTTATTCAAAGCTTATTAAAATTGCAACAAGTTAGAGTATTGTACATGTCGAGTGGGCCCCATGAGAAGGAAGCCTCATGGGTAGTCCGCAGGGCTCTGACAACTTGCACTTGTGCAGACTGATTCAGGGTCAAGACCGTAGTCCGCGAGCGATGAGCCGCAACCTACTCGAGGTGACACTGTTTACAAACCAAAGACTACGGATCTAGAGGAGCTATACCTCGATAAAAAAACCACCGCCAACGAAACAACAATCCGGCGCGAGGTCTACCCGGACACCAGCCCCTCGGGCGAGGACCGGTGGATACTCGGACCGGCAACGCCGAGGCTTAGTCGCCGCGGGAGTATACCGGAAACGGGCGAAAGCCACGACCGGATGCTACTCGTGACGCCAACGCCGACCAGTGGGCATGCGGTGATACCTATTCAGGGATCGGGTAACCCCCCAGAGGATGAGTAGTAATCGGACGGAAGGATAACAACATGGCGAGTCTCGGACATGCTCTAGTCTGCACGGTGCGTTCCCTGTGTGGACAGGACTGCTTAGGACGCCCCTGGCAGAAAGGTAAAAATGCTGGAATTGGGGAAGACCAAACACATGAGCGGGCAAAAGGAAAAACGAATTACGGTGCAGGGGACCTCGGACCACCCAGTACCGGTCGGTGTGGCTGCTGATAAACCAGGGCGCCCCCGACCGTCAGCCAGCGACTGGTTTCGAAAATTAAAGAAACCTTCGTTTTCTGTAGGCGACCAGGCCGGAAAAGAGGAAACAACGACTGGAAGCAGCGCGTATGAGTGGAAGGAAGGGGAAGATCCTACGATCAGAAGGTCCAGTTTAACAAGGACGCCTCCGGAAGAGCGTGCGCGAAAGAGAGCGATGTTGAAAACAAATCTTGAAAACGAAAAGATGGAGGTAATACAAGCTGACCTACATATGCAGAAAAACGAAAAGAGTTCGCTATCTTCGACACCCCCAAGGTCAAGAGCATCATCCATCAGCTCGGTGAATAGCGAGGATTCAGAGGGGTCTAGTAAAAGAAAACGGGAGGGTGAATATATTGGTAATAAGATGAAAAAAGGGAAGCAAGACTTGATGAAGATGTTGAAATCAAAGGCGAAGGAATTAAAAACACTCTCCGAAGCAAACGTGAATACAAAAGTATAAATAAAAAAAGCGATAAGAGCCATGTACCAAATAGTTACGAGATTTTCGCAGATGGAAACGGAACAAGAAGAGATCATGAAGATACGGGAAGAAGAAGAAAGAATCTTAACTGAAAAGTATAACAGCAAGGAGATAACCACTGAAAGATATGAAATCCCTAAGAAGACTGCAGAAATAGCCATCCAAGTCAATATGGACGACAAGGATGATGAAGTTATATCAGTCCTCGAAGAAGGAAAGTCATTCAAAGACGTGGCAGAAGTAATCGATAAGGATTGGCAGGAAGAAACATACCAAAAGGTCAAAATAGAACTTGGAAACCCATTAAGAACAAATACAGAATGGGATGTCATCCTAGCAATTACTCCGCAAGACAAGGGAGATAAAGGTCTAGCAAAAACCGTGGTGGAGAGATACCCTGAAATACGTGAGATGCTGGAACAGGGCCTACAACAGGGCAAAGTAGAGTTCTTAATGTCGGAGACAAAGACACAGACCAGTAGAGGTGGCAAAGGAAAAAAGTTCAAAGGAATTTACCTTCTGCCGTACTCTATAGACGATCAAGGAATTAATAATATGGAGGAACTGCACGATATGCTTGAGCAGCTAAAGGACATACTTAGAAGACATGAACGAAAAAAAGCCCTATTTGCTACACCGGAAGGACTAGACAGGACATACACAAGAAAGTTGTTAGAATACGCATTTCGAAAATCCGACATCGAAATAAACTATGTGCTACCTGAACACAAACAAAGTGAAAGATCACAAAAGATAACAAAACAGCAAAGTAAGAAAGAAACTCCCACCGAGGCAATAAGAATTACTTCCAGCGGAGAAAGGAAAACGTACGCTGACCTGTTAAAGACTGTTAAGAAAAATGTCGACATCAAGAAGGTTGGAGTCAACATCAAGAGCATTAGGAAGTCAGGTAGAGGAGATCTATTGCTTGTAGTAGAGGGTGATGGGAAAATGGCCAATGCCTTAAAGCACGAAATAGTAAGCAAGGTGAAGGAGGTAGAAGTGCATAACACGAAAAGAGACATCACAATTTTTATATCTGACATAGATGCAACTACGTCTGAAGAGGATGTACAAATGGCAATATACGAAAGAACAGGAGTTGACAAGGACTCTGTGAAGGTGAAATCCTTGAAACAGGGCAAGTATGACAGTCAAGTAGCAACAGTTGAAATGCCCAAAATACCAGCCTTGGAACTGGTGAAAGAAAAAGGAATAAGAATAGGCTGGATAAACTGCAAGGTCCGGGAAAGGATTCAGATGACCCGATGTTATAGGTGCCTAGAATTCGGACATACAACGTGGGAGTGTAAAGGCAGCTATAGATCGCAAGAATGCCTAAACTGCGGGAATACGGGCCATAAAGCCAAGGAGTGTAACAACAAATCGTTTTGTAGTAAGTGTAACAAAGACGACCATAGGTCGGACCAAACGAGATGTCCTATATTTAAAAAAATGGTGGAGGAACGTAGGAGAACCTACAAGGTTCAATAATGAACCTAAAAAACATCAAGATACTGCAAGCTAATTTAATGCGGTCGAGACTAGCTCATGACATAGCATACGCGGCCGCAGCCAAAAACGATATTGACATTGTAATAGTAAGCGAACCAAATAAGAAAACGGTAGAAGGGAAAGGCTGGATTACGGACAGGAGGGTAGATGTAGCAGTACTTTTTAGAAACAAAGCCATAAAAGTCAGAAACATAATTAGAGAAGAAGGGAGCGTATACATTCTTCTCAAAAACCTTACTATATCCTGCTGTTACAGTTCTCCGAATATAACCTTAGAACAATTTAAGGCAGAAATGGACAACATAATGACCTACGTGAAAAATACGAAAGAAGAAGCTATTATACTAGGAGATCTAAACGTTAAATCCCCGCATTGGGGCGCACGAAAAACCGACGCTAGGGGCGAATACCTGACAGAATGGATGTCGGAATTGGACCTAGTAGTTCATAATACAAGGGACAAACCTACCTTCGTCAGAGGAGAATCAACATCGTA
Organism: Agriotes lineatus; assembly: GCA_940337035.1. NCBI lineage: Eukaryota > Metazoa > Arthropoda > Insecta > Coleoptera > Elateridae > Agriotes > Agriotes lineatus. The sequence continues at coordinate 50,190 of CALNHX010007975.1, forward strand.
CATAGATGTAACTTGCTCAACGAGAGGAATAGCTAGGCAGATTATTAACTGGCAGGTGTCCGATGAAGAAACTCTAAGTGACCACCGATATATATACTTCGAAATCAAAGGAAGCAGACCACCACCAGACATAAAAGTGAGAAAACAAAAGGTGATTAACGATTGGGACACCTTCAAGCTTACACTAGAATGGAGACTAAAAATATCACCACCAGAGACTACCCCAGAATCGTGCACTCAAGTATTAAGAGAGGCTTACGACAATAGCAGGTCAGACAGGAGTGGAAAAAACCAACGGAAAATGCCATACTGGTGGAACCTAGAAATACAACGTAAAAGGGAGGAATGTGTGAAGATGAGAAGAGCCATGTCTAGGACTCTGAAGAAAAGCGACGAAAGTGAAATCAACAGAACGGCAGCCGTGGAAAAATACAAACAGAGCAGAAAAGAGCTAAGAAAACTGATCAACGATTCAAAAAGAAAACACTGGGAGGAATTATGTAATGACCTGAATAGAGATATTTGGGGCGACGGATACAAAATAGCCGTAGGAAGATTATGTAACTATGCGCCTGTGGAGTTTACTAGAGAAAAAAAGATGGAGATAGTAGCTGAACTCTTTCCAAAACGAAAAGATAATATATTAGCTGAACCGATCGTGCACACAGTTGAACCCTTCACAGAGGCAGAACTACTAGACGTGGTAAACAAAATGAAGACCGGAAAGGCGCCAGGGCCAGACGGCATCCCAGCGGAGGCAATAAAGGTCGCGTCAAGCATCTGCCCCGAATGGATGCTAAAGGTAATGAATCAACTATTGAAAGTCCAAGACTTCCCGGACAGCTGGAAGACGGCGACGCTGGTCCTTATTCCGAAACAAGGGAAAACATCTACATATAGACCCATATGTCTACTAAACACCCTAAGTAAGCTGTATGAGGGTCTAATACGAAATAGATTAGAAATAGAATTAGGGAACAGAGACGGCCTGTCAGACCAACAATATGGGTTTAGGAAAGGTCGATCGACTATCCAAGCGATTTCTAAGGTACAGGAAGAAGCAAACAACTGCAGGAACAAATGGTTCGTACTAATCTGCGTGGATGTTAGAAACGCATTCAACTCGGCACCATGGTGTTTAATAATAAAGGAGTTGCGAAAAAGGAACATATCATCATACTTGGTCAATATAATATGCAAATACCTAGAGCACAGAAGGATTATTATCGGGAAAGGACAAGAGATGGATGTTACCGCTGGAGTTCCACAGGGATCGGTACTGGGACCGACCCTGTGGAACGTACTATACGACGGAGTGTTTAAAATAAACCTGCTGGAAGGAGCTCAGACGATAGGATTTGCAGATGACCTGGCCATAATGGTGACAGCGGACGATGAGGAGGAGTTAAAATTTAAGGCCAACCAAGCAATTTGGAAGGTAGATATATGGCTTACGGCCCATTATCTACAGGTAGCGCCGGAAAAGACAGAGGCGATAATCCTTAAGGGTCCTAGAAAAAGAGCGGGTAGTACGGTACCTTGGAATAATGTTTGACGACAAGAGGAGTTTTGGGGAGCACATAAGATGGATAGCAAATAAGGCCGAAAGCAGGGTGGCAGCATTGACAAAAATAATGCCAAGCATAGGTGGACCGAATTGGGCAAAAAGGACAGTGCTAAACGGAGTGGTACAATCTACGCTCCTATATGGGGCATCCGTGTGGTATAGAACGATGACAACTAATACATATAAAGCGATAATGGAAAGAATACAAAGAAAGATGGCCTTACGTTTAGCAAGTGGTTACAGGACGATCTCTACACAAGCCCTGCAGGTGGTTGCAGGAACAATACCGATCGACCTGCTGGTGGAGGAAAGAGCTTACTTGGAGAGACACAGAGAAGGGAATGCTAACAAACGACAAGCAAGAAACGCAACGATTGAGAAATGGCAAGGCAGATGGTCAAATGGCGAAAAGGGGGCGTGGACGAGGAGACTTATCCCAGATTTAAGACTCTGGGTGGGCAAGAGACATGGAGGCATAAATTACTACTTAACACAGGTACTAACGGGCCACGGCTGCTTTAAAGCCTATTTGAAACGATTTAAAATCACCAACACAGACGAATGTCCATACTGTGGTAATCCAGATACCACAGAACATACGGTATTTCATTGCGAAAGATGGGCGAACGAACGACAGGAAGCAGTAACTGAAGTGGGACAACTCACACCGGATACTATAGTAGGAAAAATGCTGCAAAGCAGAGAAATGTGGGAAAAGATTACCAACTTTTTGACGACGATAATTAAAGTTAAAGAACAGGAAGAAAGAAGTTTTTGAATTGTAAGGATGTCCCGAAAGGACGAAGTCAAAGACCGGAACCGAAATGATGATATGTGAATAACAGTGCCATTTTCGGATATCAGAGTGTACAGGGAGAGGTTTTTAGCCGGTAAAAAATGTGGCACTACCTGGAAGAACGGGCTTCCAGGTGTCGATCGAAGATTTTCCTCTTCCTACTTAAAAAAAAAAAAAAAAAAAAAAGAGTATTGTACATATGAAAATTAATTAGATCAAACAACGAAATTAATTAGGTCAAACCGAGGATTTAATTAGATCAATCCGGGGATTTAATTCGTGGTTTTAATTAGGTCAATTAATTTGATTGCTCCAATTTAGGTGTCGCCCTACTACTCAGGATCAATGATCGGGGTGCCAGTAGGGATGAAATTACTAATATTTGATTCCATTTGATGAATATGTTTTGCATTTGATTGCTTTTGAGTTGTAGTGAACGTATTTTCTAATTGTTGAGCAAATATTTCACATTTATCTTGATTTTCTGGATAGGAACGACCTTGAATTTTGAGCGTTGGGATGTTCGATGGTTGTCTTAGTATTCTTTTTGTGGCTCTCCACATACTGGAGTCTCCTGGAGTAAGAGATTCTATGTGGTTTCTGTAAGAGGTTATTCTTAAATGCTCCAGTTCATACCTAACTTGTCTAATAAGCCTATCCAATTGTCCCTTCACCACGGGGTTTTGGGTTTTTTGCCGTAGTCTTCCCATTCTATGTTTTTCACTTATTAGCTGCTGTATACATATATTGGTATGTTATGGTCGTTATTAGGGCCATAGTTCCGTAAACCATTGGTTGCTTGTGGGATTGCAAGAGTAGCTGCTTCTTGGAATGCATCCACTGTGTTGTTAATATCTTCTTGTGAGTCTAAATTAATTGGGCAATTTAATTGAACGTTTATATTAATCCTAAATTTTTCCCAATCTACAGGGCCATGAATTAACTTTGGAAGCTGTGGGTAACGTTGAGGCGAACAGTCGAGTGTAATTACAACTGGTAAGTGATCTGAGTCCAACTCCGTGATTACTGATTGATTTAATGGTATTGTAAAGTTTTTGTGCAAAATAATATCTAGAATATCAGGTAACTGGTTATGCCTGTACGGGAAATATGTATAATCCGTGGGCGCGGATATTAAAATAGCTAGCTTGGAGGTTAATAGCTACTACTTCTAAGTATCTAATATTTTCTAGGTCAAATGGGGATGCATCAAGAGTTTTTTTAATTATGATAGCAGAGCCTCCCCACCCCACTTCGGTGACTCTGTCTTTCCTATGTATGTGATATCCAGGTATTGTAAATTTTTCTTTGAGGACTAGGTGCGTTTCCGTGATCCATGCTATGTCGATTGTGTATCTTGCCATGAATGAGATTAATATTGATCTTTGGCTTTTGATGCCTTTAGTATTCCAATTTAATATAGTTAACTTGTCGAGAGGGTTTTGATAATTTACCGCCATTTTGAAATAACATTGGGATTAATGATATTATAAAATTTCGAATTTGATCAAGGTGAGGAGTGATAATGTCGATAATAGTTTGCAGTATACTAGATATAATGATATTTGAGTTTGAAGTCGTTTGATTGTATTGGTTGTGGTCGCTGGTTCCAGGGGTGTTAGGGTTTTTGTTCAAGACAGTTGCATAGGTGGGGTTTGAAGTGATTTTTTCCGTTATAGAGGCATTGGGATTCGTTGGTCTGATAATATTAAATGTTCGACCATTACTATTTTTCTTTATGTATGGACATCCTCTATAGTTCGCCGTGTGGTCTCCTCCACAGTTGACACATTTGGGGGAATCGGTATTCTTGTTTTGGAGCACTTGGAGTAATGATGACCTTCCATAAATTTCACACAACGTAGTGGTAAATGGCAGTAGTTCTTGGTGTGCCCTACCAACTGACAATTTGTGCACTGGTGGATATCAAAATTCCTGCGTCTGGGTTCTACAGATACTACACAATGCAGTAGTCTGTTCAGATTGAATATATCGTTTGTATTGTCAGATTTGCTTAGCTCAACCGCCATTATGGAAATCGGGACTTTTTTACTATTTAGTAATCTGGTAACTTTGATTACTGGGTATTTCAGGTTAACTAATTCTGTTTTAGTTTCTTCCTCAGTAATTGAGACTGGAACATTACGTATTATTGCAGAAACATTGCTTTGATCAGGGTTTCTGTAGGTGTAGTAGTTTACTTTTTTATTGTCGTCAAATTTGGTTAATTTCCTATAATCATCTATGTTATTTAGATTTATTCTTAATTCCTTACATTTGTAGGTCGTTGTAAAGTCCTCTGCTACTATTGTTTTGATGTCAGCAATTACGTTCTGATAGTTGGTGCCATTTTGCAGAAAAATTGGTGGAATCTTGGGTTTATTCTCGTTGCTAATTGTGATGCCTGCAATTGGGCAGGAGTTTCATTGGCTGAATTTAAGGGAGATTGGTTGGTTGAATTTAAAGCGTAGAATTTATTTTGTGCGATCAAGCAATCTAAGCTAAAGAGATAAGTATCGTTTATTGAAGTCGCTATCCTCAGGCGAGGTTAATGGTTTTTGTTTATTTATGTCGCTGCCTGCAGCGTTTTCATAATCCATGTTAATTGGGGATTCAGTTGCATTAGATTCTTTGAAGATTATATTTGGAGGTTTCAATTTAAATTTATTTTGTTCACTCATATTTAGCCGCAAGTTTAGGAGTTTATTAAGGTGTAATGTACTCACTTATCAGTTTATTGCACTACGCTTCGATTGCAGCGTATCGCGCTCGCGTGTCCCACTCCCGTTCACGTATGGGATTTTTGTACTTGTTAATTAAATATTATTATTAGTTTATTTAACTGATATTAAACAAAGGGCACCTATTTCATTAAACTGGAAAATCGCCTATCTCACATCAATACACATTAAAAATGTAATGAAAATGTAAAGTTTGAAAAAGATAGAGGCGTTTTTGAAAAAATCGAAAAGGACTGAAAAATCACAAGAGTAAACACCATACTTCCGGCTATGCGATTTTCTTCAAAAGCTTCCTGTCGCATCTAGATAGTACACAAAACTTATATATGAAGCTTCAACGTCATACTTCTTTTAATTTTTGAGATATTCTGTTCACGCACAAACATACAGACTGACCAACACACCAACTAACAGGGAATTTTTGGAGTTAATCCAATACTTTCTTTATTGTCAAAGGAAGTAAAACTACATTTGGTAGCAACTTACGCGGCCGCTTAATGGCTATTGCTGGCAACACGAATACAAATCAAAAAACACATACAAAGAGAAACGCCCAAAAGTTTTTCAGATCTTTGAATTAATATTCCACACAAGCGGCCCAGAAATCATCCTGATCAGTTACGTGGTTCTCGAGATAGCATGTTTACATCCATCCGGCGGCGCACTTTCACTAAACTACATTTTACGGTTTTCCTTTAATGCCAATGCGGTTGCTGTCTTCGCAAAAGTTATGTAGTTTCATGAGACCTTTCATATTATTTGTTTTGGTGGCGATTGATTGAGCGGCTGCAGCCGAAATGGCAAGTTAGTATCGAAAGTATTAATTAGTTGAACAAGAAAACGCATAAAAACTACAGTTTTTTAAGATGCATGTGAAGAGTGTGTACAATTTTCTACCAAGTCACTGCGCTGTAATTGCAAAATATTGTAATCAATTTTAATTCTCTTGCTCAGTTTAAAAATCTTCAAACCATTGTATTTTCTCGTCCCACAACATTGCCTTGTCGGAAACCACTGTTATTTGAAATTCTAGCTGCTTCGAACGTATTTCACACTCACCGCCCTAGCAGAATGCTATCGTCTCCAACTATTTGTAAAATAGATAAGCCAGCCGATCGTACTTAAAATCGGGCCGAGTACAAGCGTTGTCGGACGCCTCCTTAGATTTATAACAAGGCTTATCGATTTAATCGAAGCCCGACAGCAATACACACATAAATTCCTGAGCTGACAGCAGAAAGAAGGTGGTTTCATTTGGAGTCTTTTATTGTTCTAACACTAAATAATGGCTTGATGAGGCTTCTGATAACCGGGAGCTGCGTGTTCAGCATTTATCTTAATGTGACATTACGAGGACGAGCTCGATATTTTTTTAGTATTTGTGGCTTCCAGCAGACCCATAAATCAGCTACAGCTAGTCCTCCGGCGGGCAGCAGAGCTACTTGTTGGGGCCCAACTTACGTAGAGAAATAACGTTCCATTAAATAGACGTAATTGCAGCTGCGACTTTGAATGTGACCGAATAATCGAAAGCATTGCTTGCTGTCACGTTTTAATTGCCTCGGCTAATCGGCAATAGCGTTATTTATGTCGACAGTAGTTTGGCTAATCCGGGCTTTGAGTTTGAGTGTTATAATTGGCCCGACTTGATCCAATTTTGTTTAGAAATGGTGGACGTTGTTCAGGTGTACGAGCGTAGCCGAAAACGAGTCGTTGCAGTCTCATCAGAACGCCGATTCTGCAGCTGAGTAGGCAATAAGCTTTTAACTTAATTTTCTGTGTAAAGCGGAAGCGTTAACAGGTTGAACCATTTGGAACAATAGAGATATTTACATATTAAAGGGCTGCGCGTTTTAAGTACAGGGTGGAATTTGCCAGAACGGAGTGCAGCCTAAGACAATAGCCAGTCTTTAATAAACACTCATTTGCATTTTGACATTGTAGGGAATGTGCCTTTGACAAAATGCGAATAATTTAATGATGTCCAAACTAAATAGTCACTATATTACTTGTATTGAATGGTTGATGTTTCAAACAAAAGAACGTCAGAAGTTGTTTTGACTGTCGGCAGGTCGGCTGTATACAATAAATATAATACAGACCCAAGGATCTGAGAAGTTTCTTTTATCTTAGGGGAGAGAACTATATTTTCTGTAAGTCCTCGTATACTTCACATTCTTTGTAGTTGGCTGGACGATTCGCCCCACAATTTACGCATTTAACATCCTTATTGTCTTCTTTCTTGGAACATTGGGAAGTTGTATGACTACTAGTGCATTTTACACATCGTGGTTTTCTACTGGAAACTCTATTTGTGTGCCCATAGCTTTGGCAGTTTATGCACCTTTCGTTTGAGGAGTGGCAGTTCTATTTTGCAAATCAGTATAACAACGTTGTGTCGTTATATATCTCTTTGTTATTTGGCTGCCATTAACAGTTCTTTGCCCATAGAGAGGTGCATGTTTATCAAAACTACTCGAATCAACCTTTCATTTGGTAGGTGCGAAACTGGCGTTGCTTCTTCAATGAAACCTTTGTTATATTCGAATATATTTTTTTACCATTTGATTTAATGTTTACTTCATCCTTGTTTAAGCATATTTGGCATATATTAACTATTCTGATAAATTTAGTGTACCAGCTCTAAAAGGGGTTGTAAGAATTTAGTATATCTTACAAAACTTTCTGGTAGTTCAACAATTTTGATAGTGATTTTCTGACTATCAACAGTCTTAGATTTATCTTACAGATCCTTGCATCTGTTTGACATCACTAGAGAATGATTGAGCAAGTATTTTCCAAGGTTGGCTGCTTTATAATTCTTTTGATGTGTCCTGCACCTCTTGGTGGTGATTTCCTGGTTCTCAACTTTCTCAGACTCATAGTCCAGATCATTTTATCTGTTTGACATTTCTGGGAGCTAATTAATCCGGTACTCTTTCAAGGACGGTTGCGTTATAATTCTTCTGCAGCCTTCTAAACCTTTTGGTGATGATTTCCTGATTTTCGACTTTTTCAGATATATCATTAAGACCTTCGCGTTTGTTTGTCGTCTGTGGGGGTAGATTAAGCTGCTACTCTTTCAGGATTATTTTTTTGTTAGCGATTTCTTAATTCCCAACCTTTTCAGGTTCATTTTTTACAGCCTTCTACATCTCGTTCAATACTGGTTGCTTTATAATTCTCTGATGAGAATTTCATAACCCTCACATTTTTCTTATTTAACCTCCAGACCTTGCATCTGTTTGACGCCTTGGGTGGGTTGATTAACCCGGCACTACATCAAGGTCAGCTGCTTTATAATTCTTTTCAAACCTCCTGGACCGTTTGGTGGAGATTTCCCGATTTTCAGCTTTCTCAGATTCATATTCTAAATCATTGCATCTGTCTTTCGCCTATGGGGGTTGATTTAATCAGTACTGTTTCAAAGTTGGTTGCTTTATAATTATTTAGAAGCCGTCTGTACTTTTCTGTGGTGATTTCTCGATTCTCAACTTTCTCAGCTTCTTCTTTCAGACCCTTGCACTTGTTTGAGGTTTGTGGGGGTTGGTTGAGCCAGTAATCGTTCAAGATCGATTACTTCATTTTTTTAGGCCTGCTGCACTTTTCGGTACCGATTTATCAATTCTAAACTTTTTCAGAGCCTTGTATCTGTCTATGGGGGCTGATTAAGCCAATATACTTTCAAATTTGGCTGCTTTATAATTATTTTGAGGTCATCTGCACCTTTTGGCGGTGATTTCCTGATTCTCAACTTTCTCATACTCATCTTCCAACTCTTTGTATCTAATTAACGTCTGTAGGGGTTGGTTAAGCCAGTAATTTGTGATTCTAAACTTTTTCAAATCCCTCTATCTGTTTGACGTCTGTGGGGATTGATTGAGCCAATACTATTTCTAATGTAGTTGCTTTCTAACTAGTATGAGGCTGTCACTACTTTTTGGTGGTGATTTCCTGATTCTCAACATTCTCAGATACATCTTCCAGATATTTGTATTTGATTAACGTCGGTGGGGGTTGGTTAAGCCAGTAATTATTGTTGTAAAGTTCTTGATTCTAAACTTTTGCAGATCCTTTTATCGGTTTGACGTCTGTGAGGGTTGATTAAGCCAATACTATTTCTAATGTGGTTGCTTTATAATTATTATAAGACTGTTACCACTTTTTAGTGGTGATTTCCTGATTCTCAATTTCTCAGATTCATCTTCCAGATGCTTGTGTCTTTTTGATGTCTGTGTAGGTTGGTTAAGTCAGCAATCACTCAAGATCGTTTGACTTATATTGCCTTTGGGGCCTTCTGTACTTTTTATGGTGATTTCCTAATTCGAAGCCTTCTCAGATTCATCTTTCAGATCCTTGTATCTGTTTGACGTCTGTTGAGGTTGATTAAGTCAGTACTATTTCAAAGTTGGTTGCTTTATAGTTATGTTGACGCTGTCTGCACATTTTGGTGGTGTTCCTGATTATCAACTTTCTCAGATTCAGCTTTCAGATGCTTGTGTCTCTTTGACGTCTGCGTTGGTTGCCAGTAACCACTGGTGGTGATTTCTAGATTGTCAGCTTTCTCAGAATCGTCTTCCAGATCATTGCATCTGTTTGACGTCTATGGGAGGTGATTCAGCCAGTTTTTGGTGATGATTTCCTGATTAGCAACTTTCTCAGATTCATTTTCCAGATGCTTGTGTCTGTTTGACGTCTGCGTTGGTTGGTTAAACCAGTAACCATTCAAGATCAGTTGCTTTATAGTTGCCTTGAGGCCTGCGCTTTCTGCTCCTGATTTCCTGATTCTAAACTTTGTCAGAATCAGCTCGATGTAACTATTTGACATCTAAGGGAATTGATTAAACCAGTACGTATGCTTTCAAAGTTGGTTGCTTTCTAATTTCTTTGAAGCCGTCTGCACTTTTTTGGTGGTGATTTCGTGATTCTAAACTTTCTAAGATACGAGGGTTGCGCTGAAAATTCTTAGTTATTAAAAGACCGTTGCATTTTTTAAGAAAAAATCTCTATTGTTTTTCAAAATATTCTCCATTCAGACGAATACACTAGTGCATTCTTTGAAGCCACTTTTTAAAACATTCGGAAAATGTGCTAGCGGACATTTGTTGCATTTTGATCCAGTACCACCCAGGTATTTGCAAAAATGCGCGTTTGCAGATGGCGAAGAAGAGAAATTTTCATGCATAAATCCTCAAAACATGCACTACCCGACTTCTACCATCGAATTCCCGCAAGAACCGCTTGAAATGATGAAAAAGCTGGGTTTCATTAAATGCAGAGATTAAACTGCAATCTGCAAAATTAAACACTAGAAGTCGTGAAACGCCGAGCGAAGTTAAGCCCCGAAAGGCGGCGTATATAATCGTAAATCATGCTGTGTGTTAAATCAAACTAGAAACTATAAATGAAAAACTTTTGAAATTTATTCTGCATACTAAGCCGAGCGGGCCAGTAATTTGCAAAAAGAACGCTTCAGCGGCTTCAGCTGTCATAATTCAGCGCAGATATGCTTTGGTTTCGGATTTATTGCCATGCTCTGGTAATTGCTTCACATGTTCGAGTGTCTAACGAACAAATTCCAAAGGCTTTGCGTAGAATATAATCCCTCCAGTGGTCTAATGCCATTCATAGTGCTTTTGTTTAGTACATAGACACACAGAAATTACAATGACGTTTATCAAGCTAATATTTTATACAAATCTATGCCCGCTATCAATGCAAATAATTACATTAGCAGTAGTTACTATGCAACAAGTAATGCAAAGATACGTACCTATTTCAAAATTATTTAAATTTTTTGTAAAACTACATTTACAAAATCTACATCACACCTCAAGTAGGGCAGATCTAAACTATGATATTTTCAAATAAAATTGTAGTTAATCTATGGTTTTAGGGGCGAAAAGTCAACATGTTCGTTTTTTGTACTTCTATCTTTTCCCTTGTTGCTGTCAGCAATTTTCCTTTAGGGTACTGTCTGTTAAATTTCCAATATTGCTGCAGTTTGGTTGGATAGTAATTTTTTATCTTCTTGTGCATGCTGTGATGATCCTATTTTACCTTTACATTGTTCAATTTCGACACATCTATTGACTATTCGTTATTCGTTATCTTGGCTTGTAGATTGTTGTACCGATGGGGCGAAAATTAAATACAAAGTGATTTTTTTAAAACTCAATTGCAATAGGCCCTGGATAGCCTGAATCAGTTGGCAGTACTGAAGTATATTGTCAGTCTATGTCAAATTAGAAAATTTGCAGGTTAAGTTTTGCGCCAGTGTGTGTCAAATGACAAACAAAATCTAACCTATTCACCTCGAATTTGATGTAGATTGACAATGCATTTCAATACTGCCAACTGATTCAGGCTATCCAGGACCTGCTGCAATTGAGTTTTTAAAAAATCACTGTGTATCACAGCAATGAGATAACATGAACAACAAAATAGAATGCTTGAGTAAGAAAGAGATGACCATACGAAGAAATTATTTTAGTAGGCATGTCTAATTGACATATGTCATAATTAAAATGAACGTCAAGCCTACTCGAATATTTGCTTCTATGGATATCGCTTTCTTACTCAAGAAATGCGTTCTATTTTCTTGTTCATGTTATCTTCTTGCTGTGATATTTAATGTTGCGCCCATCGGTATTTGTCATTGTTCCGATTTTTTCCAATATTTTCTCCTCTCTCATGGTTAGAATTTCGTCTGTTATTCATTGTTTTATTTTCTCCTTTTCACTTTACAGGAAGGTGTTGACTATTGATTGTAACTAATATTAGGTCTTAGGTTTATTCCATCTTTGGTAGAGGTTATCGTGGTTGAATTATTTGATCGCATTACAAACCCCCTGTAATGCATTCCGTATGTGTGCTTCAGTGTTGTTATTCTTAAAATTCCTTTTATATCGATTTTGTATCTCTGATTTGATGTTTTTTATTATCGATTTCAATTTTACTTTTAATATGCATACGAGAAGATTGCGATCCGTATTGCGGAACCTATTATTGACGCTAATAAAATCACTTGGGTTTGAGTTAATACTGGGTTTCAGTTAAGTAGAAGCTTGGAGCACATAATTTCAGGTTTGTGGGTCATCTTCTGGAGCTTTACTGCATCCGTAACCTTGACTGGGGAAAAATAGTAAGAGTTCTCTGGTTGTAAACTAAAATAAAACACTGTAAAAAAAACTGTTGTGGCCAGCTTCATTTAAGAGTCAGTTGTGTTTTTGCGAAGCTCCCCAATAGATGATATTTATGTATAAATAAATCTGGGACAGTTTTTTTTCACATGCGGGTTGAGTTAAGAATTGAAGAATATCTCCATGGATTTCCTCGTATCAGAAAGAGTTACAGATTTCATTACCTGTTAAAGTTTAATGTAACTCCTTCTGATAGCAGGAAATTCGTGGAGATATTCTTCAATTCTTAACTGAACCTACATATGAAAAAAACATTGTCCCAGATTAATTTGAACACGACTGTACGTGCTACTAAAAATACCAAATCTTACCAAAAATTGAGAGAGTATGCCCAGGGTGATTTGTGAAAGTTTTTCCAGTGTATTTAGCTTTGGCAAATCATAAAACGAGGCATCAATTGGGTCAGAGGGCATCCCAGGGGAATTTCAAAGTGGTTTTACGGATTCCAGCCAGTTTTGTAAGTGCCTGTTCAGGCGCCTAAGCGAGCCATTAACGTGTGGTGCAGCCTAACCCTACAGTGGGTAATAGCGTCAGTAATAGCCATCCAAAACCGATCCAACGTGCAGCCGACATCAAGGTGGAAAAGTAGAGCAGATTCGAGCCTTGCTAACAACGCAGTGGGCTGGTTACGATTTTCTGTCCTGAGCATTGTGGGACGTCCAGCAAGACTCCAGGTACACCGAGGAGTATCTTAAAAGCGACAAAAGATCAGATTTTGCAAGCTAAAAAATGTCTTTAGGGAATGTGCTTGTTAGCGTGGGTTTTTCAATCCACTTCCGGCGCGTGGCGTCAATTTTTCCCGCATAGCAACAGCGGTCACACCGTAGACATAAACAATTAAAATAAAACACGGAGTTGTTTACGAATTTGCAACACCCGGCGACCATCTTGAAATTAATATGAGTGACGTCAGGTACAGATACCGCGCATGAAAATTCGACTTAGCTAAATATCGTAGCATACAAAGTGCGTACAAATAATTGTAATAGAACTTTAAATAGTTTATTAATAGCGAATTATTAATTTGAATTTGGATGTAGCGACCTAACCCTGACATAGATAGATAATTAGAATAGAATATAAGATTTTTATTAACCGGGCTAATTACAAAAGGGGTGAATATAACCCTGCAGATATAGTCAGTTTATTAATTATAATTGTCAATATCATAATAATATATTATACAAGAGGATCGAAAATAATCGATTATATGAGACGTATTGCCCGAAACACCATGAGACGCGTAACGTCGAGTAGTGTTTCATACGGCAATTTCTTGTCTTGTCTCAATTTTCAAAACAAGAGATAAATATATATTTTATTTGACAATTTCTTATAATAGTTTGTCTTGAATCAAGAAATTTGAATATTTCCTGATTTCTAATTATTTAAATGTTCTGTAATGCTTTAAAATTTTCGATATTTCATCATCTATAGCGGTTTGTCTCAATTTAAAACTTACATCGTCTTTCTTGCTTCTTCTTTAGATTTCCAACTTTCTTCTTATTCTCTATACTCTATCTCTCTCTCTCTCTCTCTCTCTCTCTCTCTCTCTCTCTCTCTCTCTCTCTCTCTCTACCGCCCCCTCTCTCTCTCTCTCGTTAGGTCGTTCATTCCTGAATGTAAGCCTCTCGTCGTACCCTTCATTCTTTTTTGCTTTGAAACCATCTAGCCACCTTGCCACCTTCATGAAAGCCAGCGTCATTTCACTTCAGCAGTTTCTTCAGCTATTATACGTATTCCACTCTAGTTCGTGTTCACATTTCTTCATTTCGTACTCACTCGGCCTCTGAGAGTCATTCCGAGCAATGCTCTGTGGTCGGCTGGTAAAGTGTTTGCGTTTGCAGTCGGCAAGGGTTTGAGCCACACTCCCGAACATTGGCAACATCAACCGCTCTCTGGCCATCCTACTAATATCAGTGGTGGTCGTGACCCCCGTAAAGGGCATTCTTCTTACTAATTCAGTGGGATAGGCTAGCAACTTTTCCAACCCAGGTAAGTCCTATCCTTCTGGAGATTTCCGCATTTTAGCAGAGATATATTGTAATGACTGAACTGTTTGTAATTATTTATTTTTAGTATAAAAATTAATATAAGTTAAATTTTAGGCAAATCCATACACAATTCTCAGTTTAATTTTTATACTGTGTCCAAACTTGCCTGTCAGTAATTTAAGGCTGGTTAAAATGAAATGTATTAATTAATTGCACAAATAAAATGGTTGAATGCCCCTCTTTCTATTTTATTTAACTGCAATATTTATTACGCTAGCTCTCGGAGAACACAAAACTGCTTATCTCAAGTCTGAAATGGACTATATTCTCAAATTTTAGGTTATTTGTCTCAACGTAGCTCATTTGCTCGTTCTTAGTAGATAATTCACCACATCGTAAATTGACAGATAAACACAAAATGGTTTGTGCGTACAGCGTGTATTTGAACGTTTAAAATCGTGAAATAATGTGAGAAAGCGTCATATAAATGATTCGAATATTCCCGCTTGGCAAAAATTAAAAAATCGCCGTCATTATTAGGATGACGTAGGCCCTCGCCTTCGTTATTCTTAGGATGACGTAGAAACCCATGCCGACCTTTCAACCGTTTATTATGCTTGAAACTCCACCAATTTTGCAAAATCGGATGACGCCGTTCGATTTTTGAAAATTACGGCGTAGCAGGACCCTTGGAAAAACGCTATGCCTCTTCAGCAAGGTTTAATCTCCAATTTACATAGCTCTCCGAACGGCAACTCTTAAAATTACAGATGGCTCCTACCTCGTGAAGTTCGCTTCGACGCTGCTCGCAGATGACGATTCTGGTTTTCTGCCTCTAGCTCTGCTGGAGTCGCTCCCCTGGGTGCATATGCTGAACGCGACGTTTTTGCAGACCCCGCTGACGTCCTTGATCGCTGAGCTCTGGGTTGCGCTGCTAATTTTGGCCGTGGTCGAAAATCGTAAATTCCAGCTGATCGGCTCCCGATGTCCACTCGAGGATGAGATTGGAAAATTTAACTTTTACGTCGTGGAAACTGCTGCAAACGTTCCCACATGGGTAATAAATTGGGCCACTTTTAATAATTGAAAAACACGTTTATTCTCATGAAACATTAGCTAAATATGGAGCGCAAATTCTACACGTTACATTAGTTTCTATTTTCAATTGTTCATCAGGTTGCTATGATACGGTGTTCTTCTAATATTAATTGGAAATTAGTTTTGATAATATTACCCACAAATAGAATAAAATTTGATTATATAAATTAAAAATCTAACATTTTCTTAAACTTAAATATTGTCTTTTGCTTATAACTAGTATTGTTCTTTAGCGTTGCACTCACAAACTTTTTTTTAATGTTACTGCTCTGTTCTTTTGCACTTTGTTTTTAATACACTGGTATCCGGGGCCACCATTTTCACGTCACTTGCTTCTCTTCTGATGCCTACATTCAGGATTGCTCTTTGCAATTTTCTAAATTATTCTTATCTTTAACTACCCTTCAGATTGTTCACAATTTAAACTGTCCTTTGCTTTTATTGACAACTACGCTCATTTTATATGCACATAACAACCTTTTGTGTCAATTACTTTCGTTTGGTCTGGCTTTACATAAGCACCAACCTATCATTTTAATTATATTACTTTATTCAACAGCCAAATTTAAACCCTCTGAAATATGCTTTGCTTTTGCGTGCCTTTATCCGACTAATTACTGCTTCTTACATCTCATTACTAATGCATTTAATATTTTGGTTCTTGTTTAAATTTGCAATTATATAAAACATCCAAACTCTGTGCTTTATTGACTTGGTTAAACATTTTGCACTGCAAACAGAGCCAAATTGTGGGCTTAATACCATTTCAATATATATAAAGTCAGAGACATTTTCAGTATGATGGTCCCCTATGGACATTTATACAGGGTCATGACTCCTAACGACGTTTCCCAAAGCTCTTTTAACTTTGATTATTTTCTCAGTGAACTTTAAATGGCTCAAGATAGATCCATCGATTTTTATACCTTGTTACGGTCGAAAAGCTACGCTTTGAGTTCTTCTTCGTTTCCCCGTTAATCGCGAACTATTTTGGCTGACACCGTTTATGGGTATCTGGTTG
>CALNHX010007976.1:0-66607 GCA_940337035.1 Agriotes lineatus
AACCTAAACAAGCTAGAACGACCCACAGCCTAGAGATGGAAATCAACCATGCCGGTTTATCATAATCATCATAATCATAATCATCATAATCATCATAATCATAATCATCATAACTCTATAATAAAGCAGAACACTTCCCAAGGTCAAACATGCATGCGCGTGGTCTATGTGTAGTTCGATTGTGGGCGTGGTCTTGATATTAGCAGCGTTGCCAGACCTGGTACAATTCTACGAATCTGGTACATTTTGAAACCGTTTCTACAAATTTATTTCGTACAGTGTAAATCTGGCAATAGGGCTAAAATCGTCGTGTTGACAGCTGGCCTTTAGTTTACGAAGAAGGAAACCCTCATTTCTGTTGTAGAAAAGTGAGTATTCGTTATTATACCTTCCATTTTAATTTTGTGTGCTTTTGTGTGACATAACCTAAGATTTGCATGGAATTTTTATCTGGCAAAAAGAGAGGCAATCAATGCGTTTCGCACTGCACAATTTTCATTATTATCAATTCTATTAAACAATGACTGCTTTTCTGCCTGTGAAATTCGTGGTGTTAAAGAGAATAGGTAAGTTTTAAAAATCTTGTATTGTACGACGCCACCGATGAACTACTGTTCCTAGAGTCAGTAATCTTGGAGGGAGGCGCGAACAGCTGATCGTTTAGATTAAAATTACCTTAAAACGTTGCCAGACCTTTATTGTTTGGCTTCAACAGCTTTTGGCGCCAAATTATTTTTAGTTTGCTTTTAATCGTGAACAATCGTTAAACAAACGCCATATCTACCTGACAGCATTTACACCGAAGGAAATTATGTATTAATCCCCGCTTCGTCAACCGTTCAATACATTTTAGTTTGACCCTAACCGCAACACCTGCAAGAATCACGGATATGGTTTAGTGGCAAAATGTTATCTTCATTCACAAAACAGTTGGAGCTAGAACACCTCTATTCGACATTGATGTTAGGACCACGATAAACATGCAAACTAAAACGAATTAGACCCCAAATTGCTGTACAAGTAAACAAAGGTCTGGCAATAGTGTAAGGTATTTGACATGTTAGCGATCCCTCCCTCCAAGATTACTGACTCTAGGAACAGTAGTTCATCGGTGGCGTCGTACAATACAAGATTACCGTAAAAAATAAGTTGTAAGCTAAAATATTTATCTGGCATTGAAATTAAAACTCAAGTTAGTTATTTTAATTTATGTTGAATAGAATTAGTTCTGTAGTTCTGGTGCTATTATTATTGTTGTTTTGTTGTTAGCGCTGGACGTGAAAGTTACGGTGACTCAGCCATAGGATATGTGCAGCTCCGACGAGAGAGTGAATTGTGCACCGTTAAATGCAGAATTTGTCCTGAACACCGAGTGAGAGCGAAAAACTATAATGTGGTGTTACAAGTAAATGAAAAGCAGAGTAAAGTAGAGAAGGTGGAATGTTTGGACTGCGCTGCATCAGCTGGTAATTTAATAATAATCTGTTATTAATCTGTTTTAAAATTTAAAAAAAAAATTTTACAGGTGGATGCAAGCATGCTGTAGCAGTACTTATGTGGATGCATAGGAGGAGCGAAGAACCCGCACCCACAGAAGTCCAGTGCTATTGGAAGAAGTCGCAACTGTCAAAAGTGGGCACATCGCTAAAATTTTTGACTGTGGCAGAATTTGGGGGTATACCCGTTGAAGAAGATCAGGGTAACTTTTATCAGGAGGCAATGCGTTTAGGAGTACAAAACAAAGCAGCTGGCGAAATATTTAAACTGTTTAAAGAACCCAAGTATAGCTGCCTGGATTTGTACGGTTTATTATTAAAATTTGTTAGCAGTGGTGGAGCCCTATATGATGATTTCATCACCTTCACCAAGCAGCACATGAATGAAGATTTGTGCAAGGAAGCTGCATATTGTACCCTAATGCAAGCCGAAGACAGTTTGTGGCATCGTTTACGATATGGGAGGATAACCGCCTCGAAATTATATAATGCTGCACATTGCAAAACCGAATGTGGCTCATTTGTGCAACAGGTAATTGGAGTTACAAAACTGAGGGATACCAAAGCAATGGAAAGGGGTAGACGATTAGAAAAGCAGGTATTACAAATTGTCGAAAAAAATATGAAGACCAAATTAAGTTCTGTGGGAATTGTACTTTCAAAGAACCACCCTATTTTCGGAGCTTCACCAGATGCAGTGAGTGACAATTTCGTTGTTGAAGTGAAGTGCCCCTCTACAGACAAAGCAGTGTCAAACTATATAACATCACAAAATAAAGTTACGGCCAAGTATAGAGCTCAAATACAAATGCAAATGCATTTTTTAAATAAATCGTATTGCATTTTTGCTGTTGCAGATGCTAACTTTGAAAAAAACCAAAAAGTTAATTTTATTTCTGTGGGCTATGATGCAAATTACATTAAACAAACAATGTTAGAAGCTGAGAACTTTTGGAAAAAAAATATTTTTCCTATTTTATTAGCATCTGCGAACAAATAACTGCATTTTTAATTTTTATTGTTAGGGATAAGCGTGTAACTATTTTTAAGTAATATTTAATATTTTTCCCGCTGCTGATCTTGTAAGTCAGTGATACAGCCTTAGTAACAAAACGTGTAAGTCGGTGATTATATTTGTTTGCTGCTTTTTCTTGACAACGGAACTTAATACTATTATTAAGTTCTTAGGATAATAAAATTAGCAAAGCAAGATGCAGATTTAGACGTTTTGTTTCTAAATTGCAAGTGTTTATGTGACATGTGACACTCATAGGTAACACGACTCACAAAAATTAATCCTGGTGACAGGTGACAAACCAAACGATTTTTTCAGAAATCTAGGAAAATTTCGATAAGCAGCGGGAAAAATATAATAAGATAACTCGGAATGTATCGCCTATTAACATTTTCGGCAGGCTACAAGCCGCGACTTCGTCTTGGCTTGTACTTGCCTACCCCAAATGTTAATAGGTCCTTACATTCCTTGTGACTTAAATAGCTATTTAGAATTGTAATATATTGTAATAAATGTAAAATTTTACAGTGTCACTGCAAATTATTATAATTGTGTTTCAGTGTTGAATGTACCAGCTTTAATTTTGTTTACAATAAACAAAAAAGCGTTGTTTTCTATTTCTGTTAATACATATAATAGGTAAACAAATATTTTTGGTGTGTGACATGATGTAACCGTAATTTTTAATAAATGCAATTGTTTAATCCAAAAAATAACGTTTTAATCTAAGTCGACAGATCCTTCTGAAATTTTGTATAGGGTTATAATTTGTCATTCTAAACAACTTTTATTAATAAAATTTTACCGTATCATGAACAAAAAGGGTAGTTTACCTGAAATTAACATACAATTATCTCAAAAATAACGGTTTTTTATAAGTCCGCAGATCTTTCTGAAATTTTGTATCGGGCCATAATTTATCATTCTAAACAATTTTTCTTAATCAAATTTTGCCGTATCATGAACACAAAGGGTACTTTACCTGAAAATAAAATAGTTTTCGCTTTCCTGTCAAGGCCTTACTTGTTTTTCAAAAACTGAAAATATTCTTAAAATTCTTTTCAAACCAAGCAGAACCGAATCCCAGAACCTTAAAATAAAATTCAAAATTTTTTAGACCATCTCACCTCTTGTAACATCAATCCTGGGACACACTGTATATGTTTAACATTACAATATTATTGCTCTACAGTTAGTGTCGTTAATTATTTAATATTTGTTATCTAAGTGGAAAAGCAGATGCTATTTTAAATAGTAATCTGAATTTGCCCTTTTGGTGGTGAAATGGGGGTTGTCGAAATTAAGTGTCTTTATTGCGCAAAGGACATTGGCATAGATGACCTAAATGTTCTAAAATGTTCAGGTGTACAAAAAAAAGGATGAAGAATTTAAATTAGATCATAACCATGGCTACTACTACCAGATACAAATGCAACTCGCTATTACTGGAGTTAATTACTGTGATTTTGTGGTATGGAGTAGTAAACATTTTTTCCGTGAAAGAATACATTTCAATGAGGTATTTTGGGAAAAAGAAAGCGCTATTGCTATGAAGTTTTTTAACAATGTGATGATGCCAGAACTTCTCGGTAGGGCATCCAATCCCGGGATCCCAAAATGTAGGTATCTCGGGATCCCTAATTTTTTTATCCGGTATTTCAATCCCGGTATTTTTACCCAATACCGGAATTTTCGATATTTTTGGGATTGCTTTTGTGTGCACTGCGTCGCAGTTCGCAGAGTCTGCGAGTCGCCTTACCCAGCCTGGCCGGCGCCAGACATGGAGCAACATGTTGATAGATAATAATTAGTATGGTTCAGGGTAGTAGCAGTTAGCAGATGTGTCCATAAACGGCGTAAACTGTGTTCAGTTGTCACTGTTGCTTGCATATTTACCTATTATACACCTACAAGCCTATGATATATATGGATAATACTAGAAATACCGGTTCTGAAAACAGGAAATCCCGGTATTGAACACCGGAAATCCCGGTATTGAATACTGGAAATACCGGTACTGAAAACAGAAAATCCCGGTTTGAACACCGGCAATCCTGGTATTGAATACCGGGATCCAGATAGAATTACTTCAATACCGAAATCCCGGGATTGAAAATTCAGTTGGGTATTGGATGCCCTACTTCTCGGTAAATATTTCACAAATAAAGCAGTTAAGGATGCTGCAGCTAATACTGATTGGAATGTATTCAAAGAGTCGTTAAATGTTAATAATGGTACAAATTTAATGTTTTGTAATAAAAGTAGTAGTACGGAAACAAGGACCACTGCTCTCGTAGCCACGCAAAATAAAGATAACAGTATATATTGTTTGTGTAAGGGTCCTGATAATGGAACGCCTATGATTGCTTGCTGTAATTTGCACTGTTCCGTGGAATGGTTTTATCTGATTTTTATTGGCTTAACATCTGTACCTAATACTGAATGGCATTGCCCTTTATGTAGTATAAGTGAAAGTAATAGTATTTTGTATTATATTGGTATTGGAATATAAAATAAAAACAAATAAATATTTGATCGATTTATTTATTATCACTTTAATTGCAGTACTGTAAAATAAGTAAATACAAACATCATGTTTTTAAAAGCACGACCGCTGAGATATGTGAAAAACGCAGGTCTATTTTTAAATAAGTAACCGAATGCGCCAAGTAGCTGCTATAGAACACTGCAGTTTAAATTGAAACTAAATGAATTAATAACAGATTCATCCATTTTCAAGTATTCTATAATGTATATTGGTTATTTATATTTATACAGTACAGTAAACATTGCGCTTCCATACTTTGACCAAAATTATTTAAAAAGATATTTTTGTCAACTACACGGAAAAATTGCATGTTTAACACATTGGAAAATTCCATGCTCACGTAAAACTTTTACATTTGCTGGAAACCTCTCACTTTTCTTAACTTGTAGAGCAATCTACTATTAATTCACTAGCGATTTAAGAAGAAAATTAACTCGCTAGCATATAAACATTATAAACAGTTACTTATGGTTGCTATTATAAAGATAATAATAATAATGCCAGTTTAAAATGCCAAAGAAATAATAATTAATCGAGTTATTTAACAATATCAGTAACGGCGTAACTGGAGACTTGAGTTACCGCATTTATATTTTTATGGCGCTCAACGGCTTAAACCTGAAAAGAAACACAGATTGCAGGCAGCTGAAAATTATTTCGGTGGAGCAAATAATTCTCACATATAATCTCATAAGTCACAAGAGCATTAATTCTTTCCGGATTTTTTTTTTGACTGCGTTCCAACAACGTCATATTAATTAGGACGCCTTCCAGGGGCAAGCGTTTCCTTTACAGAGACTTTCCATTTGAAAATATATTTTTTGGAACTTTTCCTTACTGCCAATCTCTAGCGTGCTTTTAAAACTTTCTTTAGTGCAACAAAAGTTATTAAATTCGTCCTACATTTTAAATGCGGCATATGCAGCGGGGTTTAAGCTAGTTTAACATAATCGCCAACTACTTCAAACATAATATACCATGAAATAAAAAAGAAAATATTCTGAGCAGGCCTTGATATGTGCTATACGTTTGGCAGTACTGAAGTGTATTGTCCCTCTATGTCAAATTCGAGATTAATAGGTTAGGTTTTGCTTGTTGTTTGACACAGACTGACGTAAAACTTAACCTGCAAATCTCGAATTTGACATAGACTGACAATACACTTCAGTACTGCCAAACGTATAACACATATCAAGGCCTGCTCAGAATCATTTTTTTTTAATCTCATGGTACATATTACCTGCAACTGTCCGGTCATTATATAAAATGCCTAGGCATTCTAAATAATGACGACAATTTCGCCATAATTAAGTTTAATATCGACAAACATTAAACAAACGGACTGGTATTTTAGGCAATTTATGAAATTGTAAAAAACTGGCTAGTCATATAAAATTAGGTACTTCATTATAAGTACAAGTTGCCTGTAACACATATACTATGGGATTCAGAATAATCTACATTTGTAGAATTACTCCTTAGAAAATTTCGTGTTCCCTGTGGGATATCCTGTGCATAATCTTTGAATTTATTTAAAAAAAAAGAAGTAGAAAACGATTTCAAATCAAATCAAAATTATAAATTGAAGCTGAAACTGTATATCAAACAAGCTGAACTTTGAATATAAAAAAGTCGGAGGGTTTAGGTAGGGATTTAAATAACACATCTGTCACCATTCTTTCTTTAATCGTTCACTCAAGCTATAAATATCTAAAATTAAAAAGGTACGAACATTGCGAAACTATGCTAACGAGGCGCATAAATCTTAACAGTATCGATAAATAACGTGGGCTTTCGGGCATTAAAATAGGGCTACAAATTAGTAGTAATATGATACGTCCTTATCCCTGACGACAGCCGGTTGGGGAAGGTCGGCCCAAGACGAATCCCTGTCGTTAACCACATCCGTTGACGAATCTGGACGCTGAAAACTGAAGGGCCATGTCTGAAATAAATAAATTGGAGTCCCCATTAATCAGAAGCTTAGCTATTTTTGGATATATTAAAGTCACACCTTAAATCTTATGTGCCTATTTTAAATATGAAATAAAGAATCACTTGTTGACAAGTGATTAGAAATACAAAAAGGGGCTTGTTTCTTGGTAAGTAATAATTCAAGACTTAAATTACGTTCCCCAAATCCAGTTCTTTTTTTAATGCATTGTTTTTCAAAAACCTAAATCCTATAATATACAAATGCTATATAAATCTCCCACTTGCTACTTGTCAACACTTTTTCTATAATTTCAGTAGTCTTCCAAGATATTGATAATGAATTTTGTTAGCAAGACATGTTTATAGATTTATGAATGTGATGAAAACACTGAGTGAGTGCTCCAACAGATCAAGTCTTACAGTACCTGCCTTAAAGATATGTTACTGGATAACAATTTAAAAAAAAGCAGTAGGAAACCTTAAACTCTCAAATTTGTATATGAATGAAATCTTTTTCCAAACTATCAATTATTTTTTCATCACTGAGAGGGAATCGCAATACGTTTGTAACACAGTAGAAAAGAAATGGGTCTATTTTCTACAATTTAAGTCGCGTTTTAGTTAGTTGGATTTGACTAACGGTGACTGTAATGGTTTAACTTTTGTGATCCATTTAACTGTTTTTTTTTGTTATTAAGATTTAAATACAGAAAACCTATGAAATAGCAATTTGAAAATTATTGCCGTATTTTGCTACGCAATATTTCTTTTGAGCTAGATAATCGGTAGTTAATTAAATGGTCAAGAATATTAATACAATACACGACAAGATTGCATACGCGAAATTTTCATGTCCTTGCTTTAGTTTTTCGAACTCCATAAGTTTGTTATTAGTTCTAGCCATTGTAAAAATTCCTTCGTCCTTCGTTCAATTTTTACATCCTCTTACAATAAAACATGTTTTTTTTCATTGCTCTGTCTGTGTGTGTGTTAACAGAATACCTCAAAATCGAAACGAGGTATGACGTTGAAACTTCATATATAAGTTTTGTGTACGATAATAACTAGAATAAAATATATTCCTAACTTCTTGTTTATGTACTGTAATAGACACTAGTATACACAATAAATATTAGCGAAAAAAGAAACACAAATTAGGGCCTGCAACGTCTCATATTGTTTTAATAGTTATTTATGTACCAAGGGCATCGTGAAGATGTTTATGCCCGCTCGAGGGTGACAAGTGGTGCATACCAAACTTTATGTCTTGCTAGTGTTTCTTAATAATCTAACTTAGGGCTGTCCAACTTCAGATAATGCGAGGGCCACAAAGTTATTTTCTAAATGATTGGCGGGCCGCATCCCAGCCAAATAAAATAATTAGAGGAATAACTTATATTATGCAACTCCTGGGTGACGCTAAAAATGCCGGACGAAATTCAGCTAATATGTATTACGTTACCAAAATTGAAATCGAAGTAATTCACTCACCCTGTAATACAGGCAATTGGCAATTCTACGTAAATAAACTGTCTCAATGACGCCGTCTCATTTGCCCTGCATAAGTGACCAACGCCCATAAACCGCGTCAAAGCGAAGCTTCCACAAATAATATTTCAAAATAGCTGAAGCTAAGACCTAAAACTTGAAGCGCAATCACAGGAATTCTGCCGACATGGTGCCACTTTTTGCAAGAGAAAACAAAACAAGCGGCCTGAAACAGCTGCAAAGTCTGCCGGTAAAGCAGATTACTATCTAATTTCTAAAGCTGAGTTCGCACGGCGACCACGTTCAAATAAATGAGCGTTTGCATGGCCAAGAATTATGCACAAAATAAATTCTAATGTTAATTACGATTACGATAACTGGTAAACTTTTGCATCACACTGCATCTGACATTTATAAGAAATTTTCAACTTGGATTTCGGTCCTGAGATTAGCGCTCTTATGTTACGGAATGCAGTCCTTGTATTTGTTCTCTCTGTTTAAAACTGTGGTCGTACTACGATTATAAATGAAACGCATGCTCGCCGGCGACAGATCAGACAGTTATTCGGGTAACCGCAACAACGAGTTAACGACACGAACTGCACCCGCATCCCCACTGTTGTTGTTTGAAGCGGCAATGGTGACTCTAGTGTTTGCATTACTGAGTACAAGGTGGCCTAAACATATTCGTTGCCCATCAGCGGGCCACTGATTACGATTTTAGAATCATTTTCAATTAAAAAGGCATCGTGGACCTCAAAATATGATTTTCCAAAATTCCTCGCGGGCCGCAGAGTACAGCTATGCGGGCCACATGCGGCCCGCGGGCCGCTGGTTGGACAGCCCTGACCTAACTAATGGATTAGAAAGCTTATATTGGATGATTAACTATTGCTGTGAACGCATCGACGCATCGAGGTATGTGATTGGTCAGAAATGTGATGCTTGCAATTTCTGACCATTCTCGTATCATAGTAACTCATAATGCCCGCCAGGATAATTTTTGAAATTTTCAGTGAACCTAATGGACCTTTTTTACGTACACGACCTCGTTATAACAAATGAACGCTAGTAAATTTAATTATTTACATTTTTATTTAGTTAAGCAGCTTGAATTTAATGCAGATATTAGTTAATTAGTTATTCATTTTTACTTCCTTTTACAATAAAGGAAGTATTGGATTCACCCCAAAAATTCGAAATTGAGTTTTCAACAGATCTTCACGTTTTAGAGTCCCTGATCCCAAAAAAACATATTTTTTTTCATTGGTCTGTCTGTATGTCTGTGTGTCTGTCTGTCTGTGAACAGAATATCTCAAAAACCAAAAGAGGTATGGCGTTGAAACTTCATATATAAGTTTTGTGTACTATGTAGATGCGACAGCAAGCTTTTGAAGAAAATCGCATAACCGGAAGTAGGTGTTTACTCTTGTGATTTTTCAGTTTTTTTCGATTTTTTCAAAAACGGCTTTAACGATTTTTTAAACTTTACATTTTTAATGTGTATTAATGTGAGATAGGTGATTTTCCAGTTGAATACTTCTAAAATGGGTTTCTTTTGTTTTTTTCAATTTTTTTTATTTACTTCTATTTTAAATAGAACACCCGGTATATTATTACATTTTTGAATTCCGCTTAAAATTCTAGAGAAAATTTGTGTCTTGAACTAACACTCTATTTTTGTACGGTTTTTGTAAAACTTGTAATTTTTGAAAATTTTTGACAAATGCTTAAAAATTTAAAATCAAATTTTGGCTAATTATAAGATCACTGTAAAAGGAAGTTGTGTGAGTGTATCACACCAGATTTTTTCATAGTTTGTATCTCGTAGTTTTATGTTGGAAGAACTACAACTACTTGTAAATACTTCTACACGAAAGCCAGGCTTAATGTAAAATAGAACTAAAGTAGGGTAAGTACGCAAACAGTATCGGTTCCAATAACAAAGAAAACAAAAAATAATTTCTTGTTTTATTTATCAATATTCATTTGTTATACAGTGTGACCAGTGAAGTCCGCATCCTATGGGATTTTTTTTATTAATAGCTTTTTTGACCCTGTATAATGTAACTTCATAAAATAACGTGTATTACTTTTAGACACAAACTGCGTTTTCTTCGATCAAAGTCATCCCCCAGAAGCTCTTGCGTCAGTATTATTTTGTATGGATGGAATTTATTTGCAATCAAAGTTTTATGTACATTCTTTCTTGTTCGGGCAAACACATGTAGAAACTGAACTTAAATATTTTATATCCATGTGTTTATTCAGTACACATAAAACTTAATTATATCAGAATGACAAGACACATTAAAAATAATAATTTGTGTCTCCTTGACGCCAAGGCTCCTACAGACATTATGCCAACTAACACAGTTATTACGCAGAGTGGTTAACAAACATGTCCGATCCGCTTGAAATGTTCAAAAACAAAGCGAGCGGTCTAAAGTTAGTATAACCTTAATATTAAATGTGATATACTACACTAACTTAAACTAAAGTCTAAGAAGTCATGAGGTACGATCCCTAAAACGGTTTTGGTATATTACAAAATATAGTTACTCGTAAAATATTTTAAAATGTTAAAAATTTAGATTTTTATCAATTAAAAACAACACATGGCGTAAACCTGGGGATTAAACTACGACAATCAAAAAACAACTGGTAATAGATAGAAACTAAAATCTTGGTTGAAATCCGTAATTTTATTAACGCAATTAAAGGCCTCAAATTTAGAATGTTTGTTGATTTCCATTATATCAAAAAAATTTAAGTATTTACTTTTTTTATGCAAAGTGCAAGGGTTAAAAATCGGATGTACCGTCAAAAACATGATTATTAGCTGATATGTGCTCAGCACGCGCTGAATTAACGTGATTGATATTGATATGATTCGACTTGATGCCTTTAAGATGTTCCTTTAACCGTGTTTTAAAATTGCGTCCAGTTTGACCAATGTAAACTGATTCATAAGTATTATATTTGATTTTGTAAATCCCTGACCTGCTCAACAGATCTATCTGATCTTTGTTATTGGTTAATGGTATATGATGGAAATTTGGTTACTGCAGCTGATTTTAATTTGATGTTTTTTGAAATTGTTGTAAAGTTTTCCTGAGAATATCCTTTATGTACATTTAATCGAAAATTTTCCAGAGCAACGGTAGTTATTATTAATCGGAAATGTTTGAAATTTACCAAATTTCTACTTATGCCACAAAAACCCGTAAAATTATAGTAATAAAAATGTTTTCTTTACTATGTTTTTTTATTTGTGATATTCTCTATCAAAATATAACGCGTGCATAAATAATCCTATGCAAATATTTCTACTGAAAATTTTCCAAGGTAAGGTATTGTTAAGTAATTATTTGATATGTTCTCCCTAGGCAGCTGCGTTAGTGTCGTAGGATATTTCCATTTGTTCTTGATTTTCAAGTATAAATTCCTAATTATTGATTTTCAACTATAAATTCCTAATTATTTCATGAGAAAAACCGTTATCCTGAGCCATATGAAATATAATGTTTAGTTCGAATTCATAATCGCCTTCGGAATTTAAAAATAGTAGATTATGTTATTAGGAGTAAAAGTGATACTTTATGTGGCGAAGCTGAAGTTTATTTAGCCGAACGTTAGTGAGGCAAATAAGTCAGCTAAGCCACATAAAGTCACTTTTACTCCGAATAACATATACTATTTTATCCGCAAATGTATTCAGATATATTAAAAATTGATAAAGGGTAACATAATTATTAGCAAGTAAATGAATAAAATAATCTAATACCTAATACAATTTTTCCGTGGTTACGATGTAAACATGTCGCTGAAATGTTTGAGTTTTATATTTTGTGTGATTAGGCACATAAAGTACGGAAAAGTTGCTATTTTATCTGCTTAATCCGATAAAGTGATACTTTTACCTTTTCAATAAAGACACATACGTTGTCACTTTTATGACGTTTGCGGATAAAAATATTTAAATGCAGACCATTTAGGAGTTGAGTTATGATTACTACAGTAAGAAATAACCTGTGGGTTTACGATAAATTTTGAAAATGAGATTGTTGATTTGTTTGTAAATAGTTAAATCTAGAAAGTGCTTAGTTTTTCGGTGGACGTTATTAAGTAAATTTAAAATCCTACTTGCTTCGTCAATATTACCGTTAACGATGACAAGCGTGGAGACGGAGAGCGTTTGCGTCTGCAGTCGGCAGGTAGTGGGTTCGAGCCCCACACCCGAACATCGATTACATCTTACGCTCTCCGTTTATCATACCAACACCTTTGATGGTCTTGACCTCTTCAGAAGGGCATTATTCCTATCAATGAATTAAGCTAGGCACCTGCTCAGCTCGGGGGGGGGGGGGGGGGAGTGGCTTATAAAACCGTACTCAATGCGATAATAACAGGCTCTCAGCCTATGTTAAGAGGAGGAAGAAGAAGGAGATGGCAAAGATATCGTCTACATATTAAAGCCAAAGAACAATTTTGGATTTGACTACGTCATTATCAAGGATATGGCGAACTTCCAAGTTTCGGGATAAATTCGACCCCATCGCTAATTCTGACTTTTGTGAGTAAATTTGTTCATTGAAGCGAGAAGTTCTGCTGCAAAGTGGATGGTAATGTGTGTCTGACAAGTTGGAGTATTTTACATTTAAAAAAAAATTAAAGTAACACATTCCACAGGGGTTTAAGTTTTTTCCATTTCAAATTATTTAAGTTCTACTAGAGGCACAGAATTCTTGACAGCAAACACATTATTAATTTTTGTTCTATATGGAATGATTTTATTTGATCATTGTACAATTATGTAATAAGTATTTCTTGACTTTTATTCAAGAAATTTACCCTTAGAGTAACTTTTTAGTCTTAACTAGGTACGCTTATTATTAAGCATAGCTCTTCTTTGTATATCTTGTTTGTCATGTTTGCTTGCAGATGCTCCTTATGCAGTAAAATATGTCGCAACCTTTAATTATTTGATTTAATACATTTGTATGGGTGAGAAAGTTTTTTTCTATGGTCTAAACTAGTGATGGGCTTATTCGAATGAAAAATAACCGGTTATCCGGTTATTGAAATAACCTCTGTAATTCTGTTTTCGTTCCAAGTATTCGAATGAAAAATAACCTCATCTTGATACGTACTACGTGCCGTATCTCAGCGACCTGCGAATGATCGAAATTCTGTAAATAATATGTTATTCATAACCATAAGCAAGGCAGATTGTACTGATTGACCCAAGTGAGGCTCGCGGCTGCTTGTTGATGTTATTAACACATTTGAGACTTCCAATCGACCAGTTAAATTTATGGGGCCGTTCCGCGGCTGCTTGTTGATGTTATTAACACATTTGAGACTTCCAATCGACCAGTTAAATTTATGGGGCCGTTCCTATTAAAGATAACGCTCTGCTAAGTATGAGATTTGCCGAAGCTGTGTTGGTATTAATTTATAACGGCCTAAAGTTTTGCTTCGAAACGCGGTTGATTATGCCTAATAAGGGATAAACAGAAAGCGAAATAAGATTTTCCAATCTCGTAACAGATTTATATTTAATTTTTAATAACGGAGCATTCGATGCCCAACCGTCGTCATATGATATGAACGTGGGACAAGAAGTGGATTTCGATGTTTAAAATTTTAAGTGTGCGTCCTTCGAACCGCGGAAAGCTGAACGTAGATAAATTATGGATTCTAAAATATACCGGTATGATGTGCATGCGAAAAGGGAAGGGTGGCTACTAGAGAATTTTAGGAACTAAAAATAGATTTAATATATACTTTGTATTCGCATATTTATAATTTCTTTATGATTAGTATTGATATAGCTATTCTCAATGGTTTAAACTCCTTAGAAATCAAATAAAAATCATTTATACAATTATTATAATTAACGATTAACTGAGTTCCTCTGCTATCTGCAAGTTACGATGCCGATGCAGATGACGGTGAACCGCCAACCGGCAAACCGGCGAAATCGAAACGAATCGAGAGCCAAAATTTATTCGAATGATTATTCAAATAATTATTCGGTTATTATTATCATTCGAATGCAAATAATTCGGTTATGAAAATTGTCCGGTTATGCCCATCACTAGTCTAAACCTTAATTCTACACCAATTGAGAAATGGACGACCAAATGGGTACAAAATCAATCATAATAACATATATGGCCGATCGAATATTTTTTACAACGTTTTGATTGACAATATTTAATATACGGGGTGTTTAAAAAATCTACTGGGCGTTAGTTTTTTGTGAAAAAACCTAATTGCATGCCCAAATGGGTGCGCCCTTGGAATTACTGGATCAATTGTAATAGGTCCAAAAGATACCTCATAAAGTTATAAACAAACTGTAAAAATTTCATTACAATCGCCCAAAGCGATTTTTAGATAACAATAAAAACGATTTTTAAAAAAAACTTTAATACCCTGTATCTCGGAAACGATGAGTTTCCGGACCCATGTTTATAGGCACTTTTTGGTTCGTATTGATGAGATCTATAAGTGGGTAAAATATCCGAATGTATTTTTTAAACAGCCTGTGTATTAACCACTATTTATGTAACCTCTTTGTGGCGTTCTATTTTATTCACACTGTATTGTTGAGTATTTCGTATACTTGCCTACTGTAAATTTTTGAAACGAATTTCTAAACATTAGTTAAATTTTAAAATGAAGTTTTAATTGATTGATTTGCTTAATTACAAACAAATTTTTAAACGACGAATAAAAAATCCCGACAGAGACGTGCGAGATAAGAATAGAAGAATAATTCAATTATTTACATCTTTACAAAAATATTGCGGCCGGAATGGTCTATTTCCGGACAATTTTAGAATTTGCTTACGTTAAGCGGAGCCTCGGCGAGTGGCACTTTGCTTAAACAAACATCTTACTGTCATGTCAATGGAATAATTAAACACCGACGCCGACAAATGTTTCCAGCTGTTAGTCGAAAATAAGACTCTCGTTTGCCGAGAATTCGCCGAATCTTTATTGTTTGATGGGCGCCTATTTTCTTATTGCTAATTTATCGCGCCAAAATAGCTAAATGCTTGTGAAATTCGAGATCAAAGATCTGATTTTTCTTTCCAACGTCTGGAATTACGGAATGTCGTTCTAGTATTTATCTAGCTGCAAATGCTCAGGTTTCACTTTACACTGGCTAGTAATTTCGAGTAAAATTAAATTTTTTAATACAATTTGAATAATATAAATAATAATTTAGTATCTTAATGTGTCGTTTACTTGATTTTAAAATAGCAATATTATATATGAAATTTTCAATTATATTTTACTTTTAATTCACAGTTTATAAATGGCAGACACTTTAAACTCTGATTTGATTTGATAATTTATCTCATATAGATGTTATAGTCTTAAATATCAGACAATGGGACATTGTAAACTATCAACTATAATACTAAATTTGCATTTTACGATTTATTTTGCTCATTTAATTTTACAAACACTAAAATAATAGCTAACTTTTAAAGTTTACATTCAATGCCCTACATTTGATCTGTTGCGTATTACTGTCAGTCAATTGTTTAATCGACCATTTGATATAAAACTAATCAAACCATTGATGATTTATGCCATGGATTGATATTATGAACTGCTCATTTGGTATTTCAGATTAACAATTTATTTAAGGTACATCATCAGATCAGATGCCAATTTGTAATAACAAATCAACAGACTGGAGCTTTAAACTAGCATTCGACATTCTAAGACAGTTGAAAGTGTAAATAAGTATATAGTCTGTCAATGTCTGCTTATTCATTTTTTCGAACAGTCTGTTGTTGATCTCGAATCAGCAGTTTAATTTCCTATGGGAATTCTAAACATTGGACGGGATTCTTTTAACATTCATTTAATCTATCGTTTGGTATTTTAAACTGTACTTCCTAATTCTACACCCACAACTATCAAACAGCCAACAATACGAAGTCTTAAATCATCAATTCAAATTATCTGTTGCTATTTTAGGCTGTTGTTTCACTGATATGTATTTCAATAAAATACGAAGTAAATCATCAAAACTAATTTAATAATCAAATGTATAGAGATATATACGATTTTTGAGATTTTATACGGTGCAGCCTGTTCCTTTGGTATTTGATAAGCTTTTGCCTGCTTGGTTTCCCAGACAATCAACAGTTCCGGATGTCGATATTTTTCAAGGATTATTATGTTTGTGAGCTGTTTGTAAGGCCCTTGCAAACTATTCTAAGCGATTAATCCTGAACTTTAAACCTCTAGTTTACTATCCAGCATTTGCACCACCCATCTTATACAAAAAAGGTAAAAGGTTTAGGGTCATTTCAATTCCCCCAACTGGGGGCGGGCTGCTATAGGGACCTTGCCACCCTCTTCAGCCAAGAACGGGAATTTCAGGATGGGTTAGAAAAAGGAGGAGTGGAGAATGGACGAGGGGCAGGAAAGGTGGAGAAGTATTGCCTCGGCATTTGCCTCAGAGAAGGTACTTTGTTAAGTCAGAAAAACTACCTAATAATCCGAATTAGAGCATACGGCCACAGAAATCGAAACACGACGTCCAGAATGCTAAGCAGACGTCCTAACCACTCATCTACAGAGCTCGGTTCCTAGGCAAATTCCTCAATCCGGTTTTAGTGGTTGTTGCATATGTGCGTTAAAGAGTTGCCGTTTTTAGTTAGACGTAGAAGTGAAGATAGTGCAAGAATTCTTCAAATACCAGCCATCAGAATTTGCTTTGCTTGGTGGCTTTAATTCTTTTAAATTACGACATTAATTGAATAAGTATGGGCTTGTATTGAAAATGCCTCGTAATTTATATCTGGGAAAATTACGCAGGAAAACAAATAGTAATGATTTTTTTCATATCGCTGTCATCAAACTGTTATTGATTAACTACTAATTAGGGCTAGGAGTATGGGGTCATGCTACCATGTAAGATCATATCCAGACGGGCCACGGAGAGCACGTTGAGCCATCAGTCTCTGTTGCAATGTCGGTGGTAGTAGCTAGGTCATATCTGAGGCAGCATCATAATATTAAAACGCTAACACCAGGTTTTCTACCACAAGCCATATGATATTATTATTATATTTAATTTGAAATATTTAATAAATATCATTGAGCCTAATTAGTTTTTAAGAGTTTGGAGATTTTTCATTTGGTATTTACTGTTATGAAATGGCAAACTAATGTCCATTGGAGATCTACAGTGCTCGATGCATGACTAAAATCTTAATGACTCTACGAGTGGTAAAAATTGTGGAACTGTTGATTTCCAACAGTTAATTTGTAAGGACTTTTTTAGTTTGTATGAACGTACGGCTAATTTAACATTATTTTTTTGATTCTTTGGATTACGGTTCCGCCTGTACTTCGAATTGTTCGTTTGCAGTCAGCAGTTTTAAACGCACTCATTCTGCGTTATCGCGTTTTGGGTCTATTGGCATGCTAGAGGTCTCACGCACGTGTTTCTTATCGACCCGTCTCGCGACGTAAATTCTTGTACGTAATAGAGCCAGTGTAAAATACATTTGCCGTTCGTTAGACAAATCGCGTACGAGGTTTTGCTCTCGCTCGTTTTCTATGCGAGCTGTTTTACGGCGCTTTTTCGCCACTTCTGACCCGGCGTGACTATAAGCAACAAGTGATTTTACAGTTGTTGTCCCGCCTCGCACCCTTCGGGGTTGCGTGAGCGAAGCCTTACGTTTGTTTATTGTGATTTGTGTATGTATTTTTCAGGAGTTTGACCAGCTGGCGAGTTATTCGAAAGGTAGGTCAATAATGTTGCACTTGGCTTGCTGACCAGGACACTGCCAAGCTTATAGTTAGAAGGTCAATCCATTATGCTTCCACTTTTCCTCGGTGGGTTTACCTATGCATTTTTCCTTTGTAGGAATAGTGGTGGCGCTCTTCTATTTAAGATCGGCTTCTCATTTATTAGGCCGTTGCCCGGCGTGATTTCGTGTTGGACCCCCCTCGCTCTACTGAAGTTAGTCGGTAACTCTTTTGTAACGTGCTGTGAGAGCGGCCTATGTAATACATTCCCAATTTTGAGTTAGCTTACGCGCTAGTTGTTTAGCATTGTTTGGTTTGTCGTCGTTACCGTTTGATAACGTTACAAACTGACGCGTTGTCGTAATATTGAATTTAGCCTGTTACAAATTGAATCTGTGTAATGGAGATATAAAATTAATAAGCGAGATCAATTTCATATTTAAAACGTCCACTTGGTAGATCAAACTACGCACTGAAGATTTAAACGACAGAACACATAAATTAATCTGTTCATACACAACGTGTCCCAGAAATGGCAATAAAACGTCAGGTAGAGCCCAATTAATTCTGAGTGAAAAATTACAATAGTTTACTCACACGGATTAACAAAGGAAATTTAAATTTGACCATATTGTTAGGCCACTATATTATCTAATAATTAATAAAAAGGGCTATGTAATTAATAAAATAACTGGAATAGCTAAGCATTACTGCTTAATCAAACAATAATTGATAAAACTGACGAAATAAATGACTAAAATTTTGGAAATTACATAAATTGGACTAGCATCGTTGTCATGTTTGCTATAAATATAAAAATGTCGTTTTCAAAAAATTAAAAAAAAATGTGATCTGCACATTTAACGTGTTTTAATGGTTGCAAATTAGTAAATTTTTCGTAATTTGTGATACTAATATCTCAATTTCTGGCAAAGGAGATGGTAAGGTAGAACCGTTTCAAAGCGAAAACAAAGCATCGAATAGAGAAACTTTACTAAAGAAAATTTCACCCAGAATTATTCGGGCTGCATGGCTACCTGGCAGTTTATTGCCATTTGTAAGACACTTCGTATAGATTAGAAGGGCCTATTCAAATATGTTCCGCTATTACACAGTTTCAAATAGAAATTACACAAACTAGTCAACATCGGTTTGTGTTAAATGGGAACCTTCAAATATAAATATGGCAATATAATATTGTAAAAGAATGGTCGGCTATTTAAATTAAATAGCAAATTAGCAATTGATAAGTAGCAATACTTTTGGGGAATCCTGTAGCCTTAGAGGGCGCGTCCCCAGTTAGCGGATCGAAATGTGCCCTCCAGATACGGAAGGTAGGAGAGAAATCAAATATCTATAATAAGAGGCCAGAGTGGGCGGCTGTACACAGCGACGGTTTACTCAGACGTCAAGTCAATGAGGGGTTTTAGGCTGAATATCCTCTTTTATGATGATGACATGGCTCATGGTCCCCAGTAGCCCCGATATCTCTGACCAGAATCACGGTAACGGTCAAATAGATAGACGGGCAAGGGGTGCTGAGAATCCTTGGGATCGAGTCAGCTGCCAATTAGAGTACGTCTATTAAATATAGAACTCTCGTGCTTAAAATTTCATTGCAATGGATTTAGTTTCGAAGTGACTAAATTATGCACTGCGCTGCTTTTCGTTTCCGCCACTGCATTCACCACCTCATTACAATATTTCTTTGATGAAAGTTAAACATAATAATACGAGTCGAACCGAGTTCCGTAGCCTAGTGCGTTAGCATGTCTACCTAGCATTCGGGAGGCCGTGGGTTCGATTTCCGCGACCGTCTACCTTGATTCAGGTTTTTAGGTAGTTTTCCTGAGTCAACAGAGTACCTTCTCTGAGATGAATGCCGGGGCAGTATTTCTCCACCTTTCCTGACATTTCTTCCAGTCTCCACCCCTCCTTTCTCTCACCCATCCCAAGTTTCCCGTTCTTGGCTGAAGAGGGACGGAAGGTCCCTATAGCAGCCCGTCCCTAGTTGGGGGAATTGAAATTACCTTAACTTTTTTTTACGAGTCGATTACTGGAAATTTTGAGTATTGCAAATAGTTAGTTTCGCCAAACGTTCGGTGTCAAGCGCATTGAGTGGTAACAAAAATGCCTCGCCGTAGTTTACATGTCGACGAGAGAAAGAACCGTGGTGGATTTAATATGAACTGATAAAACAAGTTTCAAGTACGACAACCCGGTAATTCTGTATCTGCGTCGAAGAAATCATTCAAACAGAGATAGCATCACGAACACTCTTAAATATATACGTGTTCATTTTACTGCGAGCAAACCAGTAATGCAGAAGAGGATGCCAATAGTTTGACATCGCTTCGCTTAACTAGCAGCGCTGACAACCTGGAGTCTTATATTCATTCTATACATATTGACATATAACGGGAGATCAAATTGCATAGAATATAAATTAGAAAGATTGAACGCGAACTAGAATCATAAACATTAGACATAATCCATTGCTGTTGCCGTTGAAACCAGGAAAAAATCGTAATGGATTAACAGTTTACAACATCAAAGACTCTAATCTAATAATATTAAACATATAAATATAACAATAAAAGATAATGCTAAGCCTAGAATTTAGAAGTTAAAGCAGTAAACAACAGAAAATACTTGGTTTAGAATATCTATTGTTAGAAAAATAAATACCCACGTATGCTAAATATGCGTAGTCTAGTTCAAGTCGTTCTTGATTAATGAATTGAAATATATTTCTTTTTTATCTTTAAGGGACTGTACAACTTTGTACTAAGGTATGGCTTAATATTTCTATTTTGACTCAATGATTCATTTATGCTACTCATTGGAATATATTTATATCTTAATAACCAGTTTCTAATCTAGAGACAGAAAATATCAATATAAAGATCAAGATAGATAAAAGAAAAATTGATATTTCTTGTGTGGTGATGACTTGGAGATGATGAGCTGATGAGTATCTCCCGAATCCAGTTTTTATCTTGTTGTATTGGTTGAAGTATATGCGATATGGTTTGAATAGTAGAAATTGAAGTAAATATTTCTCGGGGTATTTTGTAATGCTAACCGTTTTTGTCCTAGGAGATATTGAGATTGTTCGTACAAAACTACAAGTTTATTACGAAGGCGGTTAGTTTCTCAACCATTATTAATGTAGTTTATTTTATAATTTTTTATTAATCAGATATGTAAACATAAAAAACTTAAGAAAATCAAATCAAAAAAGGTTTTCTCAAAGAATTGTGGCCAGGACAAGAAGTCTTGTCAAGTACCAGCACTAATGCTTATAATTGGCAGGTTGAACTGCTAACTAACAGTGTGAATAAACTACTACGACCGAAAGTATGCACACCGTGGATTGTTCAAACGATATACTACATACACTATCAAGTAATAGTTAACTTGACGCATTAGATTGAAAGTTAAATGATGAAAAATAGCTAGTTAGCGTTTTGTCGTTGAATCTAGAATAAATTTGGTTTTGCAGAAGCAGAAGCGTTTGTGTCAATTTATGGGAGAGCTGCTTTCAAAGGCTTCCATGGCCATTGTCATTATCTAAGGAACGACTTACTGGATTTTACTGAGTGATTGTTAAAATAGAAGCAATGAAGTCAACGTTTTGTCCACTTTTATAAGGGGCTTAATCATGAGTGAAGCAAAAGAGTATAGTAACCCAACGGGAAAACCACGCCAAAGGCGAAAGGCTTTTGTAAGAGTAAGATATACAAGAGCACGGTAACTGAACGTGTCAACAACGCCGGAGTCGAAACTCTTCCGCTGATCGAAAAGAAGAAGCCAAAAACGTATAGTAAAGAGTGCTTCTTCTTCTATCCACATGGATAGAAGGGGTAATTTTCGCTTCGATTGTTTGTAAATTTCAATGGTTTCGCAAATCTTTCTGCTAAGAAGAATGAGGATTTGCAGATAATGGAAATTTTTATCAAAATGATCTTATGGTCGGTATTCCGTTGGCTTTTGTTGGTGGCTCATATCATACGATATAAGAGCTGACCTGATATAACCCTGATGTTGAGAGATACAGTTTTTACTGACCACCCTGTTTTACCGAAGTATAGAGCATTAATTATAGATCCAAAGGATTCTGTAAACACATTTTGATGATATGTTGTTCAATTTATCCGTCGATGAAGGAAGAATCTGTGTAGAATAAAGCAACGCAACTGTTTATGGCGGGTTTATTGCGGTTATATTTTTATAGGTCCCAGGTGGTGTAGCTTGAACAAGCGTCCACGTTCGATCAGCAGAGTTAAGCAACGCTCTCTCTGGTCAGAACTTGGATGGGAGTTCCACGGCTGCTTCTCCCGGCACCTCGTGGTACGGCTACCACGGAAAAAGTTGTTCCTGGTTGTCATAATAACATCATGACAGTCGTTAGTGGGGTTGGAAGTCCCCATAAAATGTACAGTGACGCCTATAATTGG
Organism: Agriotes lineatus; assembly: GCA_940337035.1. NCBI lineage: Eukaryota > Metazoa > Arthropoda > Insecta > Coleoptera > Elateridae > Agriotes > Agriotes lineatus. The sequence continues at coordinate 22,735 of CALNHX010007976.1, forward strand.
CCTAACGGCTGTTGGCGGAGTGCGGAATAAAAAAAATAACCCGGTTTGAAAGGAAAGAAGAGACTACTATTTTTTTAAACTTGAAAGTGCAATATTTTTTCTGTTTCATGAATATTTATTATTATTATTAATTATTTTATATATATATATATGTAGTAATAATGTTACTATTATTAGGTATTTGTTTTGCTCAAAGCTAAAGAGTTGGTGATTTATTATTTATAAAACGTTTTTGATAGGTATTATGTATGTATTTTTGCAATTTTTACATTTGTGCAAATATATATTTTGTTTATTACGTATGTTTATGTATTTACCTTTTTTCCATTTAGATACACAAAACGTGTTGGTGATACATGTACCTTTTCCAAACCTTGTAGCACTTTATTTTTATAATATTTAAAATCTAATAGCATTTCTTAGGTGTGCATCAGGTAGCGGAAAAAAGTCACAGAATTAAAGCCCCCGGACAAAAAATCACTAGGAAAAAATGTCACCGAAAAGAAAGTTGTAGGAAAAAATGTCACCGGAAAGAAGGTCACCAGAAAAAAGCCCTCGGAAAAATATCACTTGGGAAAAAGTCACCGGAAACAAAACCGGGATAAAAAGTTGTCGAAACACACAAGAAAAGCCGTCGCCATGTTTATTATTATAAAAAATTCCTACATATTTACTTCCCTCGACTAAAAGACCAAGGAAGTATTGTAATCGTGAAATATTACCTTCCAATATTTCTTCAGATCTTCACGTTTCAGGGTCCCTAATAACATGTTTTTTCAATTCCGCCTGTCTGTCTTTCGGTCTGCCTGTTAGCAGTATAGCTTTAAACTATTTATTAGAGGAAGACGATATTTTGCCTCTCATAAGCAAAATGAGGCAAAAACTGGCCGTGGATACTACAAAGATATTGCAAAATGAAGCTGGTATACCAACTACTAGGAAAAGTTTGGCAATATGAGTATTTACAAGCCAGGTTACAATCCCTGTGTCAGGTCTACGCCCAACAAACTCGAAATATTCCCGATTTTTTAAGGGACTTTTTTCTGGGTGACTTTTCCGGGGGCTTTTTTTTTCGGATGACTTTCTTTCCAGTGACTTTTATTCCGGGTGACCTTTTTCCGGGGGCTTTTTTTCCCAATGACTTTTTTCCGTGGGCTTTAATTCCGCGATATTTTTTCTTCGACTTTTTTCCGGAATTTGTGCTCATCAAATATTTCTTTTTTAGACCCTCTGTGAATTTAATTGTCTTATCCCAATATCGAAAAAAATCTTGTTCCTCCCTGGCAAGTTTTCTAATGGCGCCTATGCACACAATACATATGAGCTGAAATAAATTTTTAAGGCTATCGATCTATTTTCATTTACATCTAAGTGAATCTTCGGAAAGCTCCACTACACACACCAAAAACAGTCTATCGATTAATCGCCCAAAATACAAATTAACAAAAATTTTCCCAGCTTCCAAGGATCTTCAAAATTTACACAACAATAGAAAAAAAGGTTTACCAAGGAATGCGCACCAACGAAGAAGCGGCGACCTAACCTACATCATTATAACTAAAAATAGCAATTCCAGACAATTCCCGAATTATACATTTATTTAAATCAATGTAAAATTTTATTAAATCACCGTTATCATATTAAGTTATATGCATGATCTGCGATGACTTGAGCTAAAGAGAATTCTTAAAGAAGACGAGAAATCGAGTCGGCGATTTATCAATACCGTTAATACAAAGTGCGAATAGGACAAACAGCACCGATAATGTGGCATTTCAGATTTAAAGGTGGTACGAGATAGAAATTTACATTCGATTACTAAAAAAGTGGACGTGACTACCTCCCTGGACTTTCCCATACTGCAAACTGTTCATATCGTCTTTATTCAACAGTCTTTACAACATATCAAAATTTCAACTCGATGACTCACGTCTTCACCGTGATAAGCGTTTACACTTTCAAGTAAATTGCGGGTAAATATAAAAGAACTAGTGAGTCACCCGAACTACGTTTCGGTTCGCAAAATTAAGAGAGATTCATTAATATAAATAAAAACAAAAGATGCATCGACGGGATCGAACCCGGGGCTCCCGCGTGATAGGCCAGCACGCTTACCGCAGAACCACACTCTCCTGTTTGAATAATGCGCGCACCCGAGCTCATAGTAGACAGCGATAGGCGCTCCGCTCTGCTGCCTAGAGAAGTTAATTAAATTATAACTGTTTCGCACTTTTTTGTAAATAAAAACCGGCCTACGATCTAAGTCTGAAAATTATCAAACTTTTAAGCCATCGTACAACTTAATCGGTCCAGTATCTTCGGAGGAGATAGCGAACAAACATAGTTACACGCAAACAAAGAGAGCTACGATTTTATGTTATAAGATGTGTAGTTCAAAACGTGACCACCGAGCTTCTGTTGATGGCGCCAAGTGGACAAGCCGCCACTGTGCTAGTTTATGTATTATTTTCCTCAAAACGGCTGTAGCACCGAGGTGAAATTTTCTAAGTACCTGGAAATTATATTTTCTAGGGCATACAAAATCGATTTTTTTATTTTCGCGGAAAAAGATTCTTTGACGCAAAAATATAACAACCGTTAGAATAAAAAAAATATTTTTCAAAAATAGAGGGGGGAGGGGGCCGGTGCGCTTACATATATCCACGAGTGTAATATTGTTTTGCATATTCATATGCTCCATTATGCACTGAGCAATTCAGTGAAAACCCCAGCTACCTATCTTGTTTTGTTTATTAATTAAAGGGGTTTAAATTTTCAAACTTCAAAGCTTCGTAGAGGGCGCCACAGATAATTCATGAGATTATTTAAAAAACAGATCGATAGCATTTTTCGGGGTCTATCAGTGTATGAAGTTTAAACAAATTCCTGTGGGCAGTTTTTGAGAAATGATTTTTAGAAAATTTCCAAAATTTTGAAAATTTGTAATTTAGGCCCCTTAATATTTTTCAAAACACTTTTTATATCACCTCATGTTAGTCTTCATATACTATTCAGAAAACAAAAATCAATTGAATCGATTCCTCCGTTTTGAGTAATAGGGCGTTAAACTCAAAATTTTCAAAAAATCATAGCGCCCTTCATTTTAAACCTAGCGAGTTCGGCAAAAAACTAACAGATTTGTCTTATGACCCTCTATCGTTATCCGCGATAAAATTTTCAAAATTTTAATCACGAAAACAGTCGTACCAAAAAAACATGCGTAACTTCCGCTTCCGGTTTCGGATTTTTTTGAAAAGCTTATTTTGTCGATGAATTTTCGATACACCCCCGCATTCCAAAGCGCATCAAAATCGGAGCAATACTTTCGGCTGTAGGAGCGTCACCCACCCACACACACACCCACACACCCACACACAGACAGACATTTTTTGGGTTCCTAGAGGCCCAAAACGGATATTTCTGTGAAAATCTCGATTTCCAAAATTTTCATGATTCTAAGACTTCCCTATACCTATGGGTATGGGAAAGTAAAAAAAATCTTGACAAACCGGAATTCTAACTTGAAAATTCAGGGTCAACAGTCCACAAGTATTGTCACTACACCTTTCAGCGTGTAATTACATGACCGCTGAACGTCTATTACTGGTAGCCCGAATACAAATACACAAATACATACAAACAATAGAGCAACTTACTAATCTCGCCCAAAAGCTTTTCAGTTCTTTACATTTTGTTCATTTTCTGACTTTTCTTTTAACTCTAAAGCGGTTACAACAAAAATTGTGAATTTGTATAAATGGTAAGGGTTGAAAGAAGAAACATTATGTATCTCTAATGTTCAAACATGTCAAGGACAATTAGCAGCTATTTACAGTAGAAATCCATCCTGAGGTAAAAGAACAGGTCAAAATTGTAAAGTAGAAATATATTTCAGCAATCTAGTGCCTTTTTTTAAGTTTAAACTTTAATTCTATTACTACAATTAAATATAAAAAAGGCTTAATAAATAATTTGGTTGATAAAGCTATAATGCTTTCATCAAACAGATGCTCGAAGATTTGGACATTGATGCAGAAGAATCTGTTCTCGGAGGTTTGGGTAGCTGTAAATGGAGATAGCCACTGATGGCATACTGTATATCCCTATCACAATAACCGCTGCTTCTAAGAACTTTTCTAATATTATTCGATTTAGCGTGCATGTACTGACGTTAAGATATGGAAATATCACGATGCACAATTAAATTGATGAAGGAAAGCGTCTGTGTTGGATGATGATGATGATAAAGGCCATTCACAACGTATCGAAAGAAGGCTTTGTGTCATTGGGATACTGGTTCAGGTCTTTTACCTGTCGTCGCCGATATCTTCATGGAAGCTTTCGAAACCTTGGCTTTGAAATCTTCAGAATTGAAACCCCGCTCATTACATAATGGAAGAGTTGTATATTGAGTTAGAAGACAGTAACAGGAGCAGGTATGTTATGATAAAGATAGTAATGAAGAGCGGGGTTTAGTATAAGTACAAGAAGATAACACACAGAACAATGATTGCAAATGACAAAAGTGATAATGAAACTAAAACTCGAAACGAACAAGGTCAATTGCGCATAGTCTCTTGAAAAAAATCGACACACCAGTTAGATCTGTTCTAAGTAATTAGGCTATTAGCTATTACAAACATAAACAACACAAAACGTATTATTCGAAACCCCCATTTTGACTTTTATAAAATAATTTCGGTTAAGTTACCATTCGCTACTATTTTATTATTTGTTTTTGTATTCTAACCACTCATGTTTCAACAGAAGGGGGGGGGGGTGATTAATTTCTTTCCAAAAAGGTAGAAATAAATTGTTGCAGTCTATACAACGTCAGTCGTAGAACCTTACTATTTGCTACTTCAAATTTGTTGATATATGACAATTGAAACTATACATTAGATCGAGTGAAAGAAGAAACCTAAGCTGATAGTTTATATAATGTACTAGAAGGAGAAGAAGAACAAATAGGTGAAATTCTCTGATGAATTGTAGATCATCAGTGGTTAATTCATGTTGCAAACTTACTTGGATTAATTGTGCAATGCGCAAGCAATTTTACGTTTGGAACACATATTGCAATATGGATGCAAACGATTTATCAAAAACTACCACAACAATTGAATGGAGTTAAGAATATTTCGCATTTAGATATAAAATTTGAGTAAAACTTTAAATTTGAATTAATATACTCACTAAAGTTAAAGGATGTTTGTGGATGTGATCGGAAGGCATCGGCTGGTCCATAAGCACAGCCCTCAGGTGCGCTATGTAGCTGGTGGCTAATCTCAGAGTGTCTAATTTGGATAACTTGGTGTCTGCTGGCACCCACGGTAGGGTTGTTTTTAGTCGACAGAACGCTTTGCTGAGTACCCTCATGCGAGCGCGTTCTCGGGCGTTGGCTGCGTTTCTTTGGGGATGCTTGGCGTCGTCCAGTTCGTCATCCGAGTCTTGGTCTAACTGCCGTCGCTTTCGCGGCATACTGAAATGAATTTTTTGTTAACTTTATACAATTTTTTAGACGTTGGCAATTTGTTCTCATCAAGTTAGATTATGCTCCTTAGGAGACTTTTACATGATTATAAAACTTTAAATTCTAGTAGTCGAAAGTGTGTATTATATGAGCGCAACTTTTACACTTTGCATTGTACCGCGCTACACGAAGCGGTTGACAAGGCCTCGGCTAGCTCTTTTAACTCTCGGCAGAATATGGCGTGGTGTAAGGATCGGGCTAAGAAATGCTTCAAGCCATTACAATTAAACAGTAGATTTATAAAAGAATTGGGCGCCATGTCGTTACTTACAATAAATAAAACAAACCTAGCTAGAAAAATAAATTAACCTTGTAAGCTTCGCTGCATACCTCAATCTAGATGTAGTAATGCGAACAACAACAAATACAAACAGTAACAGTCAAAAGAATATTTAATAATCCAATGAAGGAACAAATAATTCAAGGTTGGCGTCACCCAACTTACACAGACACATATAATTTTATATCGGGACAAAATAGACAAAACAACATATTAAACACTTCATTCAAAGTAGCATTTCAGAACTCGCTAATTTAGCTTAAATGACAATTTTAGGCTAATACTTGTGCAATCGCAATTGACCTAAACGTACAACGCCAAGGGTGATATCGAAGATATAGTGTACACGCTATTTCAGCAATTTCGAAATATTAAATACAAAAGATGGATTTGACACGCTCAGTCTGAGTCGATTATATTTTAGTAAGAAATGACATAAGTTTACGGTATAATGCCTTTGTCGATAAAAAAAATAGAGCTGATAATGGCATGTACTTGCAGTTTAATTAATGATGAAGTCCCGCGATCGGCAGGGAAGTCCCGTTCGTTGCATTTTTCCACGAAGACTCAAGGCGAACTTGACTGCATGATTCTCAGAATCCCAAGGTCGCCACTCAAAAAAGCTAGCATCAAAAGGAAGGAAATTCCTGGCTACGTACAGGCGCGAATTCGGGAAACGGGTTAGCTCAAGGAAGAACCAAAGCTGAATTTAAGCCTTCATGAGAGCTGCTTAACTTTAGCCCGTAGCGGCTTGATTTTAGCCCTTAGCAAGCAATTTTAGTCCGTAGCGGCTTGCCTAAATATCAAAAATTAGATGCGAAAATAAGCTCCCAGAAACATTCTTACCGAACGGTGTTCTCGGCCTAATTATTGCAGAAGACTCATCACAGCGATTTCGATGATCGAAAGGCGCAGCGCAATCCAGACTAAATAACGAAAATTGATACACAAAGAATAAAATTAGAAGAAAGCTCTTACCAATGCTCGCTTGCTTGGAAACAAGAACGTCTCTTCGTAAAAGCAATACTATTCCAGCTATTCTGCCGTTTTAGCAGCCTACGCGGATCGAAATGGGGAAAGCAAGTCTCGACGCGAAAATGTAGCAGGTGGCTGAATGCGAACGCTGGCCGCGGTAAGACTGAATTCTTTTGCTAAAATATAGGTACGTGGTCCGTAAGTAACATATTTTTCGAAATGGCGTGATCAACAATGATGAGTGGGTTTTTACAGCATTCGAACTTAACGAAACGATTTTTTAAGCTAATTTTGATAAGGTGATCTGGGATGGAATGGATTATGTCAGGAAATTGAAAATGTTGGTTGTTAAGAGAGCAGTGGCAGAATAACAATTAAAACCAAATCAATTATTGGAAATGTTCAGCAACTGATGCATGGTGAACCTATAAAATCTTTACGATACTAGTCATAAGAAACAGATGTGTCCTATGATACGTCAAATAATTTTGAAGATTCAATCTTTTCATTACAAGATGCATGCTTTCCATGATGTCGCTTGAGCCTAATAGGCGGGCGGATTCATTCTTGTCGGTGGTATAGCGAGCATTTCATAGATAACAATGATTTACTGGATGTAACGTTTTTCACAAATTACATAGATTGCAACGAACTAGAATTCTAGGAAATAATAACCCTCACTGGTTTTAATTTAATATATTTTGAGATACACCTGATACAGTATGTCGTTTACACTAACTTGACCTGCCGTAAGACTAGTGGCTAACAATAACTAACTCGGGACTGACATGAGTGTCGAAATGTTGAGAACTTGTAAACTTGTGAACTTCAGAACTTGTCCTAATTCTGCCTATACACAACTATGTCCAGTCAGTAGGGGTTTTTGCCTTACAAAAGGTGGAGTATAAACGATTTTTATATATGTTGCTTAGGTCGAGATCCTAATAAAAAATTACACTATTTTTTAGAGAAATCTTCATCTTTTCGCCGTTGTAACTCCTTTCATATTAGACTTACAAAAAATAGTTATATAAAAAAAATGTTAAGAATCTTGTGTTATTTAACTTTGAATTAGACTTTCTTGGCGTAGGATCAACCGCTGCGGAGCTATTTGGAAAACACCAGTCTTTAGCACCTTTAATCCAAGATGGCGGCTCGCGCGGCGCCCCTCCAACGTCGAAAACTTGGATATATAAAAACCGTTCATACTCCACCTTTTTGAGCAAAGGTCTTTTTTGTCCCTACAGACTGGACTACTATACATCGCTGGTACTCCGCATGCCTAGACCTTGTTTATAACAAACAAATAAACCAACAAACATGTATCAGAAAGTCAAGGTAAGCCTGGCATATTGCATAGTTGGACTTTCCGTACCTTGTCACACCTACAATAGCTGCGAGACTTGCACTGAACTTAGATTTATGTCAATAACACATCCGTAAACGTACCTAACTGCTTAGTAATGCATATAAAATAAATTAGCAAATGTTTTAAACTCGATTTCAATGACCAGTAGAGTAGGAATAGATACAAACTCACACATTTTCCATGAACTCCGTTGCATTTTTTGAAAATTGCTTTTCTAAATCTTTCAGGTTGAATATTTTAACCACTTACAAGCACCGAGTTGAAGTTTTAAACAATTTCATAAATCTACTGTACAAGGAAGAATGAGTTCGTTCAACATGGTGGAGCAACTTGCCATATAAAATAGGAGAACTTGAATTATTGCTATAAATTTTATGACAATCAACTGATCAGTGTCCATTGTGATGCAGGACTTACCTCCACTGGTCTATCTTCAACGAACTCCAAAAGCTTGTTATTGAATTACAGACGTTTTCTCGGTGTCGTTTTTAAAAATTTAGATACTGATAGAGCATTAACAAGTAGAATAAGAATGCCTGCAACACCAACTTCGTATCTATTAAGGAACATAGCAAAATGGCGGAAATGGCGTAGGAAATCGGTTTAAAATCGAGTTGGCCCGTTATGTGACATTTCAGATTTAAAGGTGGCAAGGGATAGAAATTTGAGTACACATTCTACTACAACTTAAAAATCTGTAAAAGGCTTGACACTGAACTTTCCTGGCAAGTGCGGCCCGCATCGAACGCTACACATTTCTATCCGCGATGACTACGGCCTCCATCGATTGCTGCACTTTTCTGTTCACCCTGTATTGTTTGAGTTCAAAATATTTATATTTTCAGCAAGGGCAAAAACTTGAGCTATGTGCAAAGTATTGCTTTTATCCATTCCGGGGTTAAAGCAAAAACATTTTAGTTATTAAGGTGATCACCCTGTATATAATCCGCATGTAAAGTATCGTCTTCCTCTAATAAATAGTATCTGAGCTGTAGCAAACAGACAGACAGGCAGATAGACAGATCGACAGCTAGACATTCGATATTCGGCGTACCGCTTCGTCACTCTGATGGGGTAGATAAGCCAGGACTTAACGTTTTTCACCGGTAACCCGAATGCTAATCGACAAGCATATACAAAGCAGAGCGATCAATTTCGCCCAAAAGCTTTTCAGTTCTTGGAATTCACATTTCAGACAAACAGGCGACGAAATCAACCTGATAGGTTATGTCGTTCTCCAGTTTACATCCATCTGGCGTGACATACTCGACTTAAATTTCTGACTTTCCTTTAACGCTAAAGTGTTTCATGAGAACCTTTATATAACGTCGGGTTGGTCGCGATTGCTGGTGGTAAATTTTAGTAAAGCCTTGGCCATATAACCAAGTACAGTTGTGGCTAAGGTACCTGAGGCTTGTGATATGTTTAAATCTTGTCCATATTAAGCAAAACAAATAGGCCTCATTATTTAATAATTAAGCAAAATCCCGGGAAGTGTTAAATTTGCCATAGAAAAGGATTAAAATACATCAAATTGCTTTATACATATTACAGATGACACTCTGAAACCCTAAATAATTTCTTAGAGCATACTTCCAGACAATTTCGTTTTGATATGCCATTCTTCATAGATCTATTGCCAACGCTCTTATGCGCAGAATTTTAAAAACACAACTTTAAGTACAAACTTAAACCAAATCAAACACAATATCTAATTATTAAAAAGCATTTTATTTATAACGACAAAGTTTAAAAAGGATATTTAACAGTAAACTGCATGAAATAGCGAAACTACGAGAGCCGCACTTAATATTTTGAAAGTCAAACATGTAGTAGGTTCTAAAAATTGTTAGATTATGATTTAAGTTGTCAATGTTTTTAGGCAACAGTGTAAGCAAAACATAGTATTAAAAATAGAAAAAATGTGTGTGGTTGTACATCATGATTTAAAGAAATACTTCTTCTTCTTCTTCAGTTTGAATTTTTTATCAATTAAATATTTTTTATAAACATCATACATATCACTCTCATTGAAAAAATATCATCGAGAGGATCCACAACTAATTCAAACGTAGCTTTTTAAATGTAAGGAAAGTTTAACCGTACGTTTTTTTCCTAAACAAACACTTTTGCTGGTTACAATTTGTCCCTTGTACAAAGATTTTGAATTAGAAACAGGTTGTATATAGCACAAGATGTCCTTCTACAGCTGTTCCAGATGAAATCTATGAATTATATTGCTACAGTTAGAAAAAAAATACAAGGCAATTAAGCTCCTTAGGAAGAAACAAAGCATCAACTTAAGATTGAACTGTGTGTATGTGTATCGTATGGTTTGTGGTAGAAAGCCTTGTGTCAGAGTTTTCCGGTTGCGCGAGCGCCTCTGATGTAACCTAACGATTGTCACCGAAATGACATCCGGGACCGACGGCTTAACGTGCTCTCCGAGGCACGGCTGGCTGCGATTTTACTAACATTATAGGTCGGACGGGTAGGTGGTTAACACTATTACTCATGGCCCTTTACAGAATTTAAAGAATAGTACGCGTAAGCATTGTTCCAAACTTTTCAGTTTTGATTTTTCTAAATAATTGTTTAAGTGAAATGCTTATGTCAAACCAAGGAAAGCTACTACTCTAGTTCCGATTGTCATACAGAATGATATGTTTAGTTTGAGATTAGAAAGGTGGCGTTACGGGCTACTTCCAGCTAAAATCAGAGATATTTTAAGCTGCAAATGGACCAATATCATTTTCGAGTTCGGGAAGACTTTTAAAGTCCAAATGTCAACAGTTCTCGATTTTTGTATAAGTTTTCGAATTTGGTTTGGGAGTATCAATTTTAGAAATTAGCCATATATCTAAAGCAACGTTTACTACAAATACAAATTCCTTTCTTTTATCCTCGTACTTTTGACGAAGTCCCACGCAGTAGTCGCCTGTTTAATTTTAAATAAATAAGTAATATTGACTATTCAACTCACCCCCTTCAAGTTTACTATTCACCAATCATCATTTAGTATTTATGTCATTTGCCACCAATCAGCGTAAAATTGTGCAACAATTCCGCTAACGGAGTTTTAATGACAATTTTTTTCGCTTCCTGTGACATTTATTTAACTTCCTGTAAAATTAATCAACTATGATATTAGAAATGTCAAATTTGACAAACAATTTATTTTACGTCGACAGATTTTTATTTTCAAAGAGGACGTGATAACATTGATTAATTACTAAGAAATGTCAACTTTGTTCGTTGAATAGTCCTTCAAATGCCGCTTGCAGCCGACGAATTGCATGAATTTTTGTCAAAGTGTTTATTCGTGTTTATTGCTTCAAAATTTATATCGAAGCAATAAACACTCATACACTTTGACAAAAATTTTCGGCAATTCGTCGACCGCTCGCGGTATTGTATATGACAATTTAACTGGTGTCATTGTCAACCAATGGCATTCTTTAATTTAAAAATAAACTACCAATCGCATGATTATTTTAGTGACTATTCAATTCACCTGCCATCTGTCAAAAAGTGACACCGATAAAAATCCACAATTTGAAATTTCTTAATCAATCAAAAAATATCAGCGGAATATTTTAAGCAAATGTAGTTTTTATTAGAAAAAGTCAATATTAGTGTTCTGTTACCTTAGAAATTGCGTAGCTTGTTGCTAGATTTACTGAAAACTAATTTTAAAAAGTAGTTTGGTTCATTGAATAGTCAAAACTAATACCACAAGCAGTGGATATATTTTTGACAAATATTTTATCGTTTCCATACAAATTATTGCATGTAAATTTCATGATACAAAATCACATTAAGAATGTCACGAGCCGAAGTCATCTACCCATATTGTGGAATAATCTTTCCAAATACCACTCTCAACAAAAACTGCTCAAATTTTTAACGCAGTTTTGGTTTCGAGAAATTCAAACACAATAATTTGCATCTCAAAAAATTTTCACCTTTTGTGGTATTCCCCTTGATAATTTTTCTGTAACTTTTTTTTAATGAAAAATAACTTGGATTTTAGTTTTAGAAAAGTTTTGTTTATTTTTTTGTAAAAATTCTGCTAGGATCGGTTACTATGGATACAATTCAAAGACCACTAGTTTTGTGAATTTATCATTTTAGTGTTAGGAGTATTTTTATTGAGCATTTCCAATTATCTCAAAGTTAAATTGTCAAGACCAATAGGACTCTAGGTCAAAATATTGCCAACAATGTTTGCTCTTCAGATTGTCTCGTTTCTGATGCTTTAGAAAATAGAGACTCGTGCAAGCACTCGTCGTTATTTTCGTCGCCACAGAAACTCGTATCTGAATCGCAAAAATTATTGTCGGATATATTTTGACCTATCGTCCTATTATTACCAACAATATTTCCGTTATTTGTTCAGCAGCAAACAGTTAGTTTCTACATAAAAGTAGATGAATAAAATATAGGAACAAGTTGGGAAAAATATAATAAACACAAACAAACCTACAGCCTCATCCAAAAATAGTTCTACTGTCTACGTTTTGAGACAATAAGAGAATGTGCAGCTGAAGTATGGGTGATCAAGAATAGAGGAAAATGGGGCTGTGAAACATAAATGACAGTGAAAACCAATGGCTGCAATTTTGTTTAAAATCTAGAGATAAGAATCTAGTATTCAATACCTATTCTTTAAGTTTAATATGAAAATTGTCAGTAAAACATTAGATAATTGAAAATTAGGGCAATGCAAAAAATAGTAAATAAACTCCTTCATAAACTTGACGGGGCCAACTACGTGGACGTTCTCGACGCTTATAGAAATGAGCAGAATAAAACCATTATTTAAAATTTATAGAAGTAACGAGGATTATATTATTTCATAACGTACTGTAATGCTTTAACAGACTTATTTCAGTCCGGTAAATGGAACATTACAGTACTGAGTCCGGTAAATGGTTGCTATAACAACTAATCGGACTGAAATGAGTCCGGGTCAAACATTTCGTTGCTATCATTACTATAAATAAGGCAACTATGTTATCCTTAATACATGGCTTAGTTTAAATTATCTTTTATTTAAAAATTGAAAATATGAAATAAAACGTTGTACGTTATATGTCCGGTAAATGATGCTTCACACTACTCGTTTGGAAATTCCGGATTCGGCTGCTTCATCGCCTCTTCCGTAAACATATAACGTATACTGTTAAATTTCATATCCTGGACTTGCAACGTAAATAACTATTATCGTACCCATTTCAATCCGATCAATGAAACATTACAGTACAGTCCGGCAAAGGGCTATTATAATAACTTACAGTACTCAGTAATGAAATATTCTATTTACCGGACTGAAATTGTTAAATTACCACACATGTAGTTATATCTAAGGTGACCAGATTATTTTTATTCATTTAATTTACATAATCATCATCTAAAAATAAAAAATGAGACGCAGTATGAAACAAAAAGTTGTCGAATTGCTACTTGTTTTTTAAGGTCTCACTTTCAGTACTTACGCACTTGTTATATTATGAATAGACAATGGTCTCCTGTGTAAAACTGCAAGCTTGCAACCTTGAACGATAAATAGCTTCTTTATATGAATTGCAAGTCTGCAACCTTGAACGCACGTGGCTTCCTGTCTCACGCTCCCTTTTAGAGATAACGCTTATCTTAGCTGATTAGGCATAGTATATATACTAGTAGCTTGCACTTCTAAGTCAAGCTCCAGTCAGTCGATAAGTTCCAGTGTGTTCATATCATAGCTAGATGTAAGAAATTGTCCGGCGGCTAGCTGTGTGCTTCCAATGTTATATTTCATTGTAAAATAAAAATAAACGTTTTTTAAAAAGTCGTTTCGGCGGCCTTTTAATAAAACTGGCGCAGTCGTTCGGATTTGTGGAGGAAAACCTGGAAAACTACAAACATCGAGTCGACCAGCAACTTTCCTTGAGGTTCAGCTCTTTGCCACAAATCGAAACCTACCACCCAGCGGATCTTCGGACATCTCCAACAGGGACAAACATCGCCCGATCGTGAGAAGCGCCCGTCGACCCAGCTCCTGCTCCTCCGTGGTTATTGGAACCATCTGGTCATTGGGACCATCTTGATCATTGGGATCAGTCTCTGGTATTGGCAACGTCAACAACGACGACCCCAGGACAACTTTTGGATAACGCTCTAGCGCAAAGCTGGACTATCCAAGTCGGACTTCAGGACCTCTGTGCAGGCCAGCCGACATCAATAGGATCGACGCATCCTTTTTGAAGACAACAGGACGTAGCTTGATCGCACGCCGTTCGTCAATTTTAACGCACAATGTAAGTGCATATTTTTATAATAATTTTCAAGCTTTAGAGAAAAAGCAAAGGTATATTTTTATAATAATTTTCAAGCTTTAGAGAAAAAGCAAAGGTATATTTTTAAAAATAATAATTTTCAAGCTTTAGAGAAAAAGCAAAGGTATATTTTAAAGGCAACAAAGTAACGACTATTAAAGCGTTCGCCTAAGTAATAATTTACAAGTTTTAAAGAAAAAGCAAAATAATTAATTTTAAAGGCAACAAAGTAACGTAATATAATTTTCAAAAATAATTATTAAAGCGTTCGCCTAAACAACAAAGTAAAAATTTCAAAGGCAACAAAGTAACGTAATATAATTTTCAAAAGTGATAATTATTAAAGCGTTCGCCTAAAACAACAAAGTTAACTAATATAAAGTTTTAAAAATTATACTAACATAGTTTTAAATATTTATTTATAAGTTCAGGCAGAACGTAGTAAGCCAGACCAATTGCTGCACATAATAGGTGTGCTTAATTTGCATTTGTGCTTGCGTTCTTGCGCGTAGGGCACCTACCCCTGTTAAACATCCCCTAGTCATTAAACTGTTTACTAACATAAATAAAAAATAAAAATAAGTGAAACAAATAAAGCAAAATTAATTTTTGTCTATAAAATTTTTATGTTTAGATCACTATTATCTTGAATCATTAGTTAAAACACCTGTAATTATATTTTGAAACAATTGTAAAAATTTTATGTCACGAGATAGATCACGCTCACCAAGGAATTCTATCCCTAGAATTTTATTTTTAAATAATTGTAACAACATTAGCAACCCAAATATGGTTGAACAAAACGCATCATTGTTTCCCTCACATTTTAATGTAGCTTTACTAAATGAAATTCCCACATATGATGGTAATCAAGCCACTCTTTCGGAATTTATCAGATCCGCAGAAATCATTGCAACTAAATTTTGTACAGAAAATTTAAACGATTATATCAACCAAGTAATTTTAAATTCGATAAGGAATAAATTAAAAGGTCAAGCGTTAGAAGTAATCACAGGTTACGAGTATGATACTTGGAAAGACTTAAAAAATGTCTTAATTGAAAATTTTGGCGACCAAAGGTCAGAATTGAATCTTTTAATTGATTTAACTAAATTAAAACAGAATAAAGACTCTCCCATAGAATTTTTCAATAAAGTTAGAACTCATTTAGCTATTTATAATTCAAAAGTTTCTCTGAGTCAAGAATCAAAAGACATTATCACTTATAAATTAAAGGCTAACAAAGATTTAGCACTTCGCACTTTTACAAGTGGACTAAATGAAAATTTAGGAAGCTTCGTAAGAAGTAGAAATCCAACTTCACTAGAACAAGCGTTAAGCATAGTAAAAGAAGAAATTGATATCAGATATTCTCAAAATCAAAATAATTTTCAAAGTCAGAAATTAAATAAATCAAATTTAACTTCCAATATTCAAACACAAAATTCATACCAATCTAAATTAAATAACCCAAATTTTATGCAAAGACCATTCCAACAAAATCGAAATAATTTTAATCAAAATCCCAACTATTTTAAAAATCCAACGAATTTTAATAATCCTAATAATTCTAGAATAACTCGAAATTCAAGCTTTAATGCATTTGCACCAAAACCAAATTTTTCACCAACAAATAAACCAGAACCTATGGACTTTAGCACTATAAAAAGACCAACTACTCAACAATCAAATTTTCCTAATAAATATCGAGCTAATTCTCAAAACGTTAATAGAAATTTTAATCATTTAAATTACCATCAAGAAAAACCTCCTGATGAATATGAAGACTTAACAGAAGATTTATTTGAAAATGGAGAATTTTCAACTCCAGAAAATTTTAACGAAAACTTTCAGGAATATTCTGACCCTGATAATTCACAAGACTTAGATCACACCCCAGATTATTTCGAATATCCAGATCCAAACGATACAGTAAATTTTCATTAAGAGCCTCGGAAAAGAATATTTTAACTTTTAATATAAATCCAAAATCAAACCTTCCTTATATTATAATTCCCGCCACCGGCGATAAACTTTTAATAGATACAGGTAGCTCACAAACAATAATTTCTCCAGAATTTGTACAACAACATTTTCCAAATTATATTTATGAAACAGAATTCGAGATAATTACATCTCATGGAATTTCTCAACATAACTTAATTGCAGATTTACCAATCCCCAGTCTTTTTTATGAAAACGGAACACATACATGTTATTTATATAATTTTAACCCAGACTATATAGGACTTATTAGATCCGACTTACTTTCAAAATTATCCGCACGAATAGATTATAAATGGATGCACATTCAGACAGAAAGAGCTACGATACCATTTTATTACAACCCGTAAAAATTAAACAAAAAAAGTGAAACTAATGTAATTTTTCAAAACCTAAAAATTAAGATTTTTATTTTTCTCAACAAAACCTACAGTTAACCCTGTGTACAGAACTTTTCGTAAAATTTATCAGCATAAAAAAAATGTAACTAAAATAACTCCAAAATTAAAATTTAATGAAAAAGGCATGACTAAGCCTTCAGCAATTGAAACCATACAATAATCAATTTAAAACAAGCGTAATTAATACTTTAAATGAAATACAAGAAATTAATATTTATAATCCTTAATCTTATAAAAATAAAAATTATGAGCTCAACAAAAATCAGTCTATCAGATTTAACAACTTTAATATAAAAGCTTCAAACATTAAAAGTATTTTAGATAATTAATTTAAATAACAATTTTTTAACAACTTTAATATAAAAACTCCAAACAATAAAAGTATTTTAGATAATTAATTTAAATAACAATTTTTTAACAACTTTAATATAAAAACTCCAAACATTAAAAGTATCTTGGATAATTATTTTAAATAACAATTTAAAAAAAACAATTTAAGACTAAAATCAATGCACATATAATTTCAAAACTGACGAAAAGTCAACTCATAAGGTTTAGTAATTCAAACATAAATTTGTAAAATATTTAGATTATATAGCTCCTTCTAAAGTAGGAATAAAATCAGATTCATTTAAAAATTCAACAATCAAAATTTCCAGCACTTAAAAATCGAAATAAAATAATTTTTAACCAAATAGTCTACTAAAGAACATTTATCAAAAATTTTGCCAAAATAACTAAATTTTTAACCGTGTGTTTAAAGAAAAAAATAAGATTGTTCACACCCTTGAATTTTTGAAAAACTTTAAGTATTACAAATAAATTCTAATAAATAAATCAGTAACTTCAAATATCAAAAGTATTTTAAAAAAATAACATCTTAAGAAAAAACTTAAGACTAAAATCATTTAAATCAGAAAAAACTCAAATAAAAATTATACTTAACAAACAAACAAGACCTAAGCTTGTATTAATCTAGTATTTACAATTTTAATAATCACAATATTTCTCGCGTTAAAACTAAGATGTTCACAGCAACATACCTTTATAATTGATATTGCTAAAGGAAAACAAAGAAAAACCTTTACAACCATTTAAAATTAAATTCAAATTCAGAAAAGTCAAACATTTCAATTAAACGAAGAAGTATTATTTAAAATAAATTTCAGAAGTAAAGATAAAATTTAAAATTAAAACCAATTCGGAAAAATCAAACATTCCAATTAAATGAAAAAATATTTGTTAGAACTAATTTCAGAAGTAAAATTGAAATTCAAAATTAAATCTAATTTTTTAAAAAAATATGGAAATATAAAACACCCTGACTAAAAGGAACTATTGCTCTCTCTTTTTCAGGATTACTACCCTCTTCATCGCCTGTACCCTGCTGACTCAATCATTAGTTATACAGAGCGATATTATTATTAAAAATTTAAAAGATAATCCTGGATTATATCCCTTAAACTTAGGAAACGTAGTGCTTAAACAAAGCGAATGGACGCTTATTAGAAATGTAGACTATACCCCTATATTTGTTAATTATGACACACTTAGAACTAATTTAATGAAAATAATACCGTTACTTGAAAATAAAAGTTACGTTATTGAATATACAAAATTTAAAAGGATTGATGATGTTATTATCAATCATAACAATTTACTCATAATATTAAAACAATATCTTGAAAAAACAGATAAACTCTTAAGTCAATTATTTCCTGATGTTAAACACAAAATTAATAAAAGAGGACTTTTCGATGGACTTGGATCCGCTTTCAAATTTTTAACTGGAAACCTCGACGCCAACGATGGAGTCAGATATGAATCTATGATTACTAAATTGCAAGAAAGCAATAAAATTCAAAATGACGTTATATTAGAACAAACTAAAATTTTAAATGATACCATCTCAGTAATCAATGATATAGCAAAGAGTCAAGAATTATTAGACAGAAATATAAATAAAATAATTTTACAAAATGAGGAATTAGGCAAAAATCTTGCTACATACTCCTTAAAAACAGTCTTGCTAGAAGCAATTCAATTTTTGCAACTACTTATTAACACTTGTTTGGAACTAGAAAATGCATTAACTTTTGCCCAAAATCAACAGATGCATATGTCATTAATTGATAATGACGATTTAATTGAAAATCTAAATGAAATTTCGACGTATCTCAATAGCATATCAGAAAAAGCTTTAACTATTCCATATCCTGCAGAGTTACAGTATTTACATTTATACGAGTCAATTATCATTACAAAAGTTTATCAAGTTAAAAACAGAATTACATTTATATTCGAAATACCTCTTACTTCCAAAACTAACGATTATCAAATGATACAATTAATACCATTTCCGATTTTTATCCAAAATTATCAATTTCGTATGATTATACCTACTTATAGTACTTTATTATTTAACGTTAAAAACAGCATTCCCATTGAAATAAGTCATTGTAAACTTATAACTTTAGACACCTACTTTTGTAATCAAAATAACTACTTTGAAATCCCCAACGACAAATTGTGCGAAACACAACTTCTGTCATTTAATAAAAATAAAACATGTATCCCTTATTTATTCAATTTAACAGAAATCAAAATATCACAAATAAATCCTGCGACATGGTTAATATCTTCCCCATCTGAAGCAATATTGGACGTCAAATGTAAAAATCAGAATTTTAGAAAAGGAATATCTGGCACTAACCTCTTACACCTCAGTTCAGACTGTCTTGTTTCAATAAATCAAAAACACATGTTATTCACCGCAAAAAGAACCTCAAATGAAATTGTTAATTTAAAAATTTCAAACATTGACCGCTTAATAATTCCTGAATCAAACCACATAAATGTTTCAAAGATTGACTTGATACCTCTTGACACCCAGAAATTGGTTGAGGACCGAATTAAACTTAATAAATATGAAAATTTGTTAAAACCTGTTAATTATATTAAATCTGATAATTTAAGTGTGTCTGCAATTATATTTACTCTGTGTACTATTCTTATGTTAATAATTTTTATATTGTATTTGTATTATAATAGAAACACAATGAAGATTAAACTTATTAGATTTCTAAATAAAGATTTTGAACCAGATAACGTAAATGCATAAGTTTAATTTTCTTTTCTTTTCTCTTTGTAAGTTCAATGGAGGCATATTTGAATACCACCCATTGAACATTTTATCGGCGGACGTGTTATATTATGAATAGACAATGGTCTCCTGTGTAAAACTGCAAGCTTGCAACCTTGAACAATAATAGCTTCTTTATAATGAATTGCAAGTCTGCAACCTTGAACGCACGTGGCTTCCTGTCTCACGCTCCCTTTTAGAGATAACGCTTATCTTAGCTGATTAGGCATAGTATATATACTAGTAGCTTGCACCTCTAAGTTAAGCTCCAGTCAGTCGATAAGTTCCATTGTGTTCGTATCATAGCTAGATGTAAGAAATTGTCCGGCGGCTAGCTGTGTGCTTCCAATGTTATATTTCATTGTAAAATAAAAATAAACGTTTTTTTAAAAAGTCGTTTCGGCGGCCTTTTAATAAAACTAACAAAATACTACAAAATTGTTATGAAACACTACTAAATTATAATGAAATACTATGGCATTAAAGAAATTATAATGAAATATTATAATTTTTTTTGAAATAATATGAACTGCTAGGAAACTTATGAAACACTAGTAAGAAATTATAATAAAATATTATAAAAAATAATTAAAAGGTCGGAAATTATAATGAAATGCTACGATATTATGAAATACTACAAAATGGTAAGAACTTATAATGAAATACTAAGAAATTATTATGAAACAGTATGAAATACTGCATAACTATACTGAAATGCTACAAAAACGAAATTATGAGAAAAGATGAAATGGCAGGAAAATATAATTAAATACTACATTACAATAAAAACAATGAAATCGTAATGAAATACTATGAAATAAATGCAATTATTATAAAATAGCACAACACTAATATGACATAAAGTAAATTAGAATGAAGTGCTACCAAATCATAGTCATAAATGCTATGAAATTATAATGAAGTACCCAAATTATTAGAAAATAGTACAAAATGCCAGGAATATGTTATTAAATATTGCAAAATGATAAGAAATACTATGAAATTAGCGCAATTATTATGAAATCATATGACTTTCTTATTAAATACTATGGCACGAATTATATTATAAAATACTACAAATTTATATTGAAATACTACTAAATCAATATGAAATGCAACGAAATTGTTTTGAAATACTATGAAATGCTAATAAATTATAATGAAATACTATATTAAAATAAAAACTATGATGTCTTAATGAAATACTACGGAATTAATACAAACATTATGAAATCGTAAGTTTAATACAAAGTAATATGACAGAAATAAAATTATGGATTGCAAATTATAATGAAATACTACAATACTGCTATGGGATACTACAAAATGCTAAGAAATTAACTACGAAATAGTATGAAATACTAGAAAATTGTTATGAAACACTACCAAACTACAACAAAAAAGTATGAAATGCAACAAAATTAGAATGCAATACTACGGAATTACAGAAATTATTATGAAGTTCTAGCAGATCATAACGAAATATGACAAAATTATAATGAAATACTATGAAACTATAATGAAGTAGTATGAAATGCTAGAAAACTGTTATGAAATACTACAAAATGGTTGGAAATTATAATGAAATGCTAGAAAATTATAATGAAAAGGAATATTACTATGAAAGTATAATGAAATATTACAAAATTATTATGAAATACTATGAAATTAATATGAAATACTATTGAAACTATAACGAAATACTATAAAGTTAGAATAAAGTACACTATAAGGAAATACTATGAGATGAATGATAGTATAAAATGTTACGAATTTCTAATGAAATACTACGAAATCATGAAATAGTATGAAATGCTACAAAATTATAAGAAATTAGAATGAAATACTATAGTACATTGAAAACCCAGAGATTTTAAAGAAATAGTATGAAATTAATGCAAATATTATGAAATCGTGTGATTTTAATAAGAAATAATATGGCATGAATAGAACTATGAAATTTATAATAAAATGCTACGAATTGTAATAAAATACTATGAAAGCCTAATGAAACACTGCGAATTTAATGCAATTTAATATGAAATAGTATGAAATGGTAAAAAATTATTGTGAAATACTATGAACTTAACGCAATTACTGTGAAATACTATGAAATTATAAGAAATGGTAAGAATTTATAATGAAATATTACGAAATTATTATGAAATCAATGCAATTATTATGAAATAGTATCAAATTGATATGAAATACTAATGAATTAAATTATTGTCAACTGCTATAAAATTATAATGAAATGTTATGGAATTAATGCAATATAATGAAATAGTATGACATTAATATGAAATAATATGGCAGTAATGAAATTTGGAAATTCTACAATGCTATAAAGAAGTTGATGTAGAAAAAATATTAATTTATGAACCTACCATTCCATATTTTAAAGAAAAATTCAAAATTGAAAATATTAAAGTGATTGGTTTACTCATGTGCAAGGGGAACATTTCCACCCTTATTTCAAAATTTTTGTAGATGTAATGGAATTAGTAAAAAAGTTTTAAAACAAATTTGGACAATATGTGTTAATAACGCAGTGCTTATATTAAAAAACCATTTATACGGGTTATCGATGAAAAAATATTCCTAGTTTTTTAGTTATTATTTATTTTCAACTTTTTGTGGGTTTGTAAAGTTTTGAATTGGTATTCTTTGTTAAATGTAGCAAACTATGTTGTATAGTAAGACGATTAATAAATCTTTCTCTCTTAATCATACAAAATTATAACAAAATGCGACAAAATTAATGCAATTATTAAAAAATTGTAGGAAGTTCATACGAAATACTACGTAATGGTGGGAAATTATAATCAAATACTATATGAAACTACTATAAAATTATAATGAAATACCACGGCATTAATGCCATTTATGCGAAATGCAACGAAATTATAAAAAAATAATACGCGATTGTAATGAAATACTAGGAAATTATAATCAAATACTACGAAATTAATATGAAATACTATTGAAACTATAACGAAATACTATAAAGTTAGAATAAAGTACACTATAAGGAAATACTATGAGACAAATGATAGTATAAACTATAAAATGTTACGAATTTATAATGAACTACTATGAAATCATGAAATAGTATGAAATGCTACAAAATTATAATGAAATGTTACAGAATTGTTATGAAATACTACGAAATTATAAGAAATTTGGATGAAATACTATAGTACATTGAAAACCCTGAGATTTTAAAGAAATAGTATGAAATTAATGCAAATATTATGAAATCGTGTGATTTTAATACAAAATAATATGGCATGAATAGAATTATGAAATTTATAATTAAATGCTACAAATTGTAATAAAATACTATGAAAGCGTAATGAAACACTGCGAATTTAATGCAATTTAATATAAAATACTATAGCATGAATGATATTATGATATGCTACAAATTTAAATTGAAATAGTAGGAAATGCTACAAAATTATAATGAACTATTGGAAAATTTAAATGAAATACTATGAAATGACAGTCAATCTTATAAAATAAAATGACTTTAACACGAAATAATATGGCATGAATAAAAATATGAATTGAAAATTATAGCAAAATTCTATGAATTTATATTGAAATGCTACGAATTTATAATAAAATGCTATAAAATTATTATGAAATAGTATGAAACGCTAGGAAACTGTTATGAAATACTACAAAATGGTAAGAAAGTATAATAAAATATAAAATTTATGAGATAATAAAATTATCGGAAATTATAATGAAATGCTATGATATTGTTATGAAATACTACAAAACTGTAAAAACTTATTACGAAATTAATGTCACTATTATAAAATGGTATGATATTAATGATTATTGAGATTATAATGACGCAAAGAAATTATAAAAAATACCACGACACAGTTATGAAATACTACAAAATGCTACGAAATTAACTATGAAATACTACATAATTATAACAAAATACTACGAAATTGTTATGAAACACTACTAAATTAAAATGACAAAATATGAAAAGCTACAAAATTATAATGAAATACTATAAAATTTTTATGAAATAATATAAACTGCTAGGAAACTTATGAAACACTACCAATTAGTAAGAAATTATAATAAATTATAAAAAATAATTAAAAGGACGGCAATTATAATGAAATGCTATATTATGAAATACTACAAAATGGTAAAAACTTATAATGAAATACTAAAAAATTATTATGAAACAGTATGAAATACCTACTGCACAACTATACTAAAATGTTACAAAAACGAAATTATGAGAAACGATGAAATGTTAGAAAATTCTATGAAATGTTATGAAATTATTATGAAGTGCTACGAAATGGCAAGAAAATATAATTAAGTACTATATTACAATAAAAACAATGAAGTCTTAACGAAATGAATGCAATTATTATAAAATAGCACAACACTAATATGACATAAACTAAATTAGAATGAAGTGCTACCAAATCATAGTCAAATATGAATTATAATGAAATACCAAATTTATTAGAAAATAGTACGAAATTCCAGGAATATGTTATTAAATATTGCAAAATGATAAGAACTACTACGAAATTAGCGCAATTATTACGAAATCATATGACTTTCTTATTAAATACTATGGCATGAATGATATTATAAAATGCTACAAATTTATATTGAAATACTACTAAATCAATATGAAGTGCAACGAAATAGTTTTGAAATACTAATAAATTATAATGAAATACTATATTAAAATGAAAACTATTATGTTTTAATGAAATACTACGGAATTAATACAAACATTATGAAATCGTAAGTTTAATACAAAGTAATATGGCAGAAATAAAATTATGGATTGGAAATTATAATGAAATACTACAATACTGCTATGGGATACTACAAAATGCTAAGAAATTAACTACGAAATAGTATGAAATACTAGAAAATTGTTATGAAACACTACCAAACTACAACGAAAAAGTATGAAATGCAATAAAATTAGAATGCAATACTACGGAATTACAGAAATTATTATGAAGTTCTAGCAGATCATAACGAAATATGACAAAATTATAATGAAATACTATGAAACTATAATGAAGTAGTATGAAATGTTTGTTTGTTTGTTTGCTAGAAAACTGTTATGAAATACTACAAAATGGTTGGAAATTATAATGAAATGCTAGAAAATTATAATGAAATGGAATATTACTATGAAAGTATAATGAAATATTACAAAATTATTATGAAATAGTATGAAATGTTATATAACTGTTATGAAATACTAGGAAATGGTCCAAAAAAATATAAAATACCATAAAATTAATACGAAATACTGTGAAATTATAATGAAATACTAGAAAATTACACTACTCAAAAGAAAAAAGTAGTCACGTATTCAAAGTGGCGTAAATTTAATGCCAGTTTAGGAATTTTGTTGAAACTTGGTATAAGTGAACAATTGTCCTTTATCTTTAATAATTTCCACATAATACAAAAATATCATCAAGTGTGCTTATTTCAAATAAGTTAGATAAATTAAGTAACAAAAAACAAAGTAGAGTGAACATTATTATTACATGCATACGTGCTAGTGTACTTGTTAAAACTGCTTCTTAACATTATGGGTGAACACATTCAAGATGTACCACAAAGAAGAAGGCAACTAACGCCAATACAGGTTATGCGAGCGGTAACTTAACTACAAGAAGGGCGATCTCAGCGGTACGTGGCTCAACAATTGAGAATTGTACAGGGAACTGTATGGAAGCTCTGGCGACGTTACAGGGAGACCGGGATTGTTACTAGACGTCCTGGTAGTGGTCGAAACCGAAAAACTACTGTAGGTGAGGACCGTTTTCTGCGTTTGCAAGCCCTACGCAGTCGTACAGCTACAGCGCGAGACCTTCAAGCAGACGTTCGACAAGCTTCTGGGTGCATAATTAGTGACCAAACTGTTAGAAATAAACTGCATGAGGTTAATCTAAGGTCTAGAAGACCAGTTAAAGTGGCAAAATTGTCCAAAAATCATCGTAGAATGCGAGTGCAATTCGGCCGAGAACACCTAAACTGGCAAGTGAGGCACTGGCGATGTGTCATGTTTACAGATGAGTCTAGGTTCCTTCTATCAGGTAATGATGGACGTTTACGTGTATGAAGAAGACCAAGAGAACATTACCTTTCCAATATACAATGCATGAAACTATTCCTTTTGCTGGAGGATCGATAATGGTATGGGGCGGCATCACATTAGATACTCATAATGAGCTTGTCATTGTTCGAAATGCTGTTCTGAATGCAGAACGATACATAAATGAAATCCTACATGTACATGTTCGTCCGTATGCCCAAAATATTGGTCGGGAATTCGTGTATATGCATGATAATGCTAGCCCACACGTCGCAAACATAGTGATTAATTATCTTCAAGATCAAGACATTCAAACAATGAATTGGCCAGCATGTAGTCCGAACATGATTCCCATAGAGCACATGTGGGATATGCTGGGAAGAGCTGTTCACACTCGTCCAAACCTCCCACAAACCCTTGCTTGGTTAGAACACGCTCTGATAGAAGAATGGCAGCGCATCCCACAGGATGTGATTCGTAGGCTAATTCGAAGCATGCCAAGACGCTGTCAAGCAATAAGTCGAGCAAGAGGAGGCAATATTTCATAGTGAATTTATTGTCATCATAATTAATGAAGTAAAACTGATACTTAAATTTTCTAGATTACTTTAGTTTTTGTTACTGATACGCTCGAAGCTATACAAAGATTACAAATTTAATTAAATTTTTAAAACATGTAGCATTATCCAAAAAAATAATCTATCTACATATATACCAAGTTTCAACAAGATTCCTAAACTCGCATTAAATTTACGCCACTTTGAATACGTGACTACTTTTTTCTTTTGAGTAGTGTATTATAAAATAGTATGAGATGCTACAAATATGTTATAAAATACTAAAAAATGATAAGAAATTATAATGAATTACTATGAATCAATATGAAATAAAATGAAATTATAATGAAATGCTACGGTATGGTAAGAAATTGCTATGAAATGCAGTAGCAGCTTAATTATGCGGAATAATGTGGACCAAGCCTATCTTGGATTTTTGCAGATAATGAAAGTTTCACCCTGACCCAAACGTTTTATCACCTTCAGTTTATCCTACACAGAAATAACCTTTCCTACGGTTTTTCATTTTGACGTCCATAGCAATCAGTGTAAACAGTTGCGTCAGCGGGGACTAATCTGCGCACACAGTGAAACCTGCAACGCGTAAAATTATGTATGTACCAGCAAATTCTAAGTCATTCCGTATAAAACAGCATATGCAAAAAATACGTTTGCGGATAAAATGGGGGATTGAAATATTGTGTTTATTCCGGATAATCGAGCAGGTACTGTACTATGAAATTAATATGAAACTATAATGAAATGCTACAAAATTAATGCCATCATTATGTAGCAGGGTGACATTTACATATAATACTATGAAATTTAATCTGGGATAAGTCACTTTGAAGTGGTTAACTCTACGATAAAACTGGCTATCGATCTCGGGAAGCTAGACACACATTAAAGTTGATTTTTATAGTACTGCACATAGTAAAAAAATATTGAATATACAAGCACCCTCCCAAAATTACACTCTTAAAAGATATACTTCAAGACCCCTGTATAATTCTAGAAGGAAATGTTCTAATCACGTCATTTTATACCAAATTGTTTTTATGAGGACATAAACTTGGCAATTTCAGACATGTTAAGGATATTTAATATGTATCCTTACCATACGTCTCATATAAAAACTACCCTGAAAAAGGATAAATCCCTAAAACCCTACGTAAACTTACTTCATCATAAAATTATTCAACTAATAAAACTGCTGTCAACTCGTCATTCGCCCTGAAACACTGAGGGAGATCAGGGAGCCCAATACACAATTCGGAGCCGCTGTCAAAAGTAAACTTTTTTGACTTACACTTACAATGCTTGTGCTCGAAATGGACGGCACCGGTGACGGTCGCGGCATTCAATTTAGCCGTGCGCAGCGACAAGAAATGGATGTAGGTTCGATTGGGGACACCCATTTTCACTACCACAATCTCGTCGTTAATAAACGTAAAGATGTGACTGGCATACCTGGAGAAAGCCAAGCTGGTTTTGTAGGTAAAAGTCCCGTCGAACTGCTTGTAGCTGTGCTTTTCCAAATGCTGTGCCGCCTCAGCCTGCGTAAAAGTGACCGTGCAGTACGCCACGAGGCACCGGTACAGCCGGTGCTTGCACTCAGCCTCGTGGCTTCGAATCAAATTTCCTTTGGTTATAAACGAGCAACCGTGCCAGCGGCATGGAAAATTTAACCCGGAGGCGAGATTCTGCAGCTTTGTATTGGTGGAAGGTGTGCCGTCGAAGCCATTATCGTAACAGCGTGCACAAATTGTGCCCTCGCTGTTGTCAAACAGGGGTAAAATGAGGTAGTAGTCGCATTTAATGCACTTAAGCGACTCGAGCACGTCATAATTTACTTTGGACGAGTCAATATCCTCAGTAGGCATCGACAGTGCTACACTGAAGCTAACTAGAAGAGTTTTTGGGCTGTTTAAATTCTCCAGAAAGCTTTCCAAGTTAATAACATTGTTATCATCTGGTTCGCCACTAAAAACAACCAACTTACCCCCCTTCAAATTAAAATTATAATCGGGATCCAACTCGTTCGTCAATCGAATTTTACAAAATGCATCAAGCCTTTCTTCAAAATAAAAAACCCCATATTGTAGCTTCTTCGTATTACGATTAAACCAAAACCGTACAAAGAACGAAACCTGCCCATTGGACACCATCACAAACCCAAGTTTATTGCAGCTTAGGTCCAGGCTAAATTCCGCATTTTCCTTGACATAATCGGGGTGCTCCTTGACAAAGTGGCTTGGTATGTCCAGAATACAATCCTTCCACCTACATTCGGCTCGCGGCACGTACGGGCAGTCAACGGGGCGAAAGGCACATCTGGATTCGTGCTGGATTGTGTGATTGAAGAGCAGGCGTGAGCTGCACCCCCTCTGGCTGTAACGGCACGGGAATACGGCGTCGCTTAAGATGGCTTCTAGAATTAATTGCCTGCTGGTCTGTGTGTCAGTAAGGGGTATGCACTGGCCGCATAAGTTGCTGCCCTCAGACGTGATGCGAATTGGAGCGCACGATAAATAGTCCTTGCACACCGAGCAGCGTAGCTGCTCCAGATTATCTTGGGTAACATTTAGCTCAATGCCTTTAGATATGAGTAATGGTTTATTTTCTGGCTTAACCTGTGTACCGTTTAACTCGATGCCTGTAGACATGATTAATGAACCCTACAACAACCAGAAGTTTAATCAATTCAAAGCTGGTTTCCTTTGGCAAAAGTTTACCAACTAGTTGGTGGAAGAAGAGTATACACATCAAATCATTTAGGACGAACCGCTACGCTTTAAACAGATTTTAATCGCATATAAAACAAGAATTTTAACTAATGGTTAT
The DNA here is from genome assembly GCA_940337035.1 of Agriotes lineatus. Classification (NCBI taxonomy): domain Eukaryota; kingdom Metazoa; phylum Arthropoda; class Insecta; order Coleoptera; family Elateridae; genus Agriotes; species Agriotes lineatus. The sequence continues at coordinate 52,275 of CALNHX010007976.1, forward strand.
TTTAGGTTAAAAACAGTACGCCAAGTTTCAAAAGTTTCCATTGGCAGTGGCTAAGTGACCATCAAAGGCAGTATTGCCAGGTTGTAAAAACCAAAATACCGTTAGAAAAAACTGCATTTCATAGGAAACTATTTTACAATTACATTTTCTATATTTAACTATGAAGACCTAGACCTATACACATTTTTGCATTTAAATTTTTTTTTTTTTAATTAAAATGGGTTGTGTTAATGTTTTTATCGCTTTGGCTGTGACTATCACTATCACTGACGGCAATTTTGTAGATGACAAACTGAAAACAAATTGATAGCATAATAGTAGCCCAAGGTAAGTTACACTAACTTTCTGGTACTTGACGTATAACCTACGCAAATAGAAAGTTTGTGAAAGTGCAATTTAAAAAGTTTTCCACCCCCACATACGAAAGTGGCAGTTTCCATACAGTCAACTAGCCACAAAAAATGACAATCATTCGCCCGGTCGTTATCATAGTATGTGTTATGAAAAAAATCCACTATTCACAATTATACAGTGGGCTAAATATGTCATTTTAACCATATTTCTATTAAACCATATATTGCTGATACTTTGCTCTCTGTGAAGCTTCGAAAGAGAGATGGAAATATCAATGCTGCATAAGTCTATCTCAAACAAACACTCAAGCTGGGATTATGCGTGTCCTTCTAATGCTTGAATACTATTGGCTAATGACTATATCTGAGTACTGAAGACTGGCGCGAATAAATTTAAATCTGTGAAATTAAGTAACGTACATACTGTTTATTTCGTGTGTAAAATCTTGAATATAAATATTGACAATAACAATGAAACCATCGAATTTTAAATTTGAATAAATTAATTATTTTTTCTACTCAAATAATAATAATAATAATAATAATAATAGATCTTTATTGAACAAAAGAATATACATTTGCCCAACATGCGAAGTATCGGAAAACTGTTTTTCAACCCTGCCTATAACAATATAAATTGTCAGTAATACACAAAAATTCATAAAAAAACGTGCTAATACAGAAATAAAATAAAAAAATAAAATATAAAGGTAAATGCAGTCAATGCAGTTGAAAGTGATGAAGTAAATTATTTACAAACACCAGATATATTTAATTATCGACCAACTTAATAATATAAAATAGAAAATAACGTAAAAAATAGCGTAGATACAAAGAGTAAACTTAATAAATAAATTAAAATGTCTACATTCCTTAATGAAAATATAAACAAAAATCACACTATGCAAGCTGTCTATTTAACAAAAGTGACTTTACTTGCTTCCTAAACAAGTTTATGCTATCACAATTTTTAAATTTAGTTCTCAATCTGTTTAAAATATTGCATGCCAGATAGTGAAATCCCGACTGAAATTTAGTGATTCTGTGTGGAGGAATACAATAATAGTCGTAATTTCTAAGTTTCTTGGTACGTACAGTATGCCTTTGAATTACCAAGATCAATAAATATACAGGACAATTATTAAGAACTACATTATACAACAAACAACTATAGAGCGTTAGTTGAAGAGACAAATTTTCTCTAGAATTTTAAACTGAATTCAAAAATGTAATAATATACCGGGTGTTCTATTTAACATAGGAGTTAATAAAAAAATTTAAAAAAACAAAAGAAACCCATTTTATATAGTATAACTTATATAGTATACTTATAAAAGTATTCGACTGAAAAATCACCTATCTTACATCAATACACATCCAAAATGTAATAAAAATGTAAAGTTTGAAAAAATCGTTAAACCGTTTTTGAAAAAATCGAAAAAAACTGAAAAATTACGAGAGGAAACACCTACTTCCGGTTATGCGATTTTCTTCAAAAACTTGCTGTCGCATCTACATAGTACACAAAACTTATATATGAAGTTTCAACGCCATACATCTTTTCGTTTTTGAGATATTCTGTTTACAGTCAGACAGACACACAGACAGACCAATAAAAAAAAATGTTTTTTTTTTGGTTCAGGGGACTTTAAAATATGAAGATCTGTTGAAAACTCAATTTCGAATTTTTGGGGTGAATCCAATACTTCCTTTATTGTAAAAGGAAGTAAAAATCTTTGTTCGAAGTAAAAATGTAAAAAGAAGCCGTTGCATGCTGCATAAATTGCACTTAGAAATGGAACGGCACGGTAGATTTAGAGATTACAATTAATATTTTTTGCGTTAGTACGGCAAACAATTATCAGCAAATTGTATACAGGGTGTCCCAGGTATAACACGAAATCTTTCTATTTAAATACTATCGCGCACCTCTCGATATACAGGGTGAGTCGGGAAGAACGGACCAAACCCCAGGATTCCATTAAACACGTAAAAATAGTAAAAAACACAAATGTTGTTATCCGATTTTCATTTGTTTTCAAGTTATAGCGTCAGAAAAAGATCCCCATATACATTATTTTCATTTTAGCAGTTGTAATGGATGGTACATTTCTCAATTGTTTGCAAATTATTACGTTTTAAATTAATAAAAATATCGATTTTTTACAAAAACTCAGTTAAGTTCTTCATAAATAGTTGTGTTTTGTAATGCTATAACTTGAAAATGAAAATCGGATAACAACATTTGAGTTATTTTACATTATTTTCACTTGTATAATACAATCCAGCCAGCGTGGCTCTGATGGTTAGAGCATCGGACTGCGGCGCGGAAGTCTAGAGTTCAAATCCCAGATCGATGCCTGGCGGGCGGCCTACCCAGTCGCTTTAAATAATTGGGAACCTGCGTTCGAAAGAACAAGGGGTAATAATGCGGTTGTCTAATGCGTGGTGCTCACCACATCACCACGTGTCATGAATTTGACACGCGACAGCCGGGTGTGAGAGCGAGGATACGGAAGCTCTAACCTTCCGCCTTGCAGGCCAAGCTCCTTTATGGGGTGTTAGTGCCTCACCATTATTATTATTATTATAATACAATCCTGGAGTTTGGTCCGTTTTTGTCGACTCACTCTGTATATAGGATGTCCATCTAGTGTGAAGTAGGTGGATTGTGTCTTTAATAATGAAATTATCAAACAAGTTATAAAAGAAAGTTATGTACTACGGTTGGGAGCAAAACATTTTCAACGTTTTTTAATCAAATAGCATTCAGTGTTAAAAATTTTAGTATATTACATAGCCGTCCCAAAATTGACATATCTTCCGAGTATACTGTACCGCTTTAAACGAGAGATGGCACAGCCCTAGCTAGCTCTAGCCCTCGGCAGAATAAGAACTAGGAAGCGATCTTTAAGATTATAAAATAAACTTCACAAATTAACAATTTTGGGCGCTTGTCGTTAAACACAACGTAAAGCAAATCTAGCTAACAAATCATATCTCACCTACTTACCCTTAGAATCTTCCGGCCTCATACGTATTTAAAAAAAAAGCACAGGTTGAAGTAGGGTTGTAACAAAACGACTATTACCAGTAACAGTGGCAACTTTAATTTCCCCCACAGGTTCACCATAACAGATATAAATATTCTCAATTAGCTCAGTACTTTAGGTTAAAATTACATATTGTCTGTAATTTTTAAATTCAAATGTTATAGTATTTATCCAACTGTATAACGGTGAAGTGCGCCTTATTTTCATAATAAGCACGTTCGTTATGATAATGACTGGGTGAATGATGTTGTCATCTTTCGTGACTACTTGATGGTATGGAAATCGCCACTATCGCATATGGCCATGGAATAATGTATTTTTTCTACGATCTTGTCAAAATGACATCTTTTTGCACCGTTTCTAGTGTCAAAACTGACGTTTGTAGCACTCTTAATATTAGCGCCCGAATTACGTTTTTTTCGCACGTTGTCATTGGTGGCGTGTTTTAATACTATATTAAAACACGCTTTGCTTAAGTTTGAATGTCAACATAACCTAGAATATCTAACACAATGTGACGTAAAAGTGTCACCGAACTAAGTTTTTATATTTCTGTTACGATCGTAGAAAAAACAGCGTACGATACACGTGTATAAATGCCATTAAAACACTAGCGACGTTATAAGCACTCTGCTTTGCGTCGTGCTCTTAAACTCGTCGCACGTGCTTTAAAGGCGTACTTATACACTAGTACCATAATATATTATTTTTTAATCGGCATTGAAGAACTCAGAAATCATTAAAATACGAGAAATCGACAGTGAAATAACCCATTGTTTCTTGCAGTTGTCAGGATGACAGATGGGTGACAGAAAAGTGAATATAACCACAAGAGTTTGTTAAAAAAATGTTCGAGATAAAATCAACCTTGGCATTGAAGTTTTTTTCATGTCTCATGTGGTTTATTTGCGTTGCCCCTATGCGCCGCTGCAATTAAATCCACATTCGTGCTTAGAGGTTAACCTCAGAACTTTGGTATACAAATAACTATTTGATATTAGCGTATCAAAAAATATTAACTGACACTGATAACTAGATAAGTATAGACAAACGTATCTAAGACAACGAGTTTAACTTCGAACTTTTGATTTAGGCAAAGTAGCAGTACCTGAACAAAAGGAGCAAATAGATGAGTTTCTCTTATAACTTGAATTTTTATATAAAAATAGTTCATGAGCTTTCTACCAACATGTGTAACACGTCCTTAAAATGTTTACTCACTAGATACACCCTGTATACAGGGTGATGAGGATTAACAATTACCCTATTTCTTGATGAAATACTCAGTAGTAAATATTCGTTTTATTTAAGTATAATTACATTGCAAACCTCATGTAAGAAAAAAAAATCAACAAGAAGTAATCCCGCTCCCAGCATAAGATACATCATGTTTAAATTATATTTCGACTAGGATTCGAACCCAGGTCTCCCTGCGAGCGCCTAAGTGGCTCAGGGTGTCATTACCACTAGATCACCGAGTCTTATATAAAATATCAGGTTACTCAATCTTAGTGCCGTGTAGTAGAATGAAAAAGAGAAATAGTGTAAAAAGCTTTATTTTTGCTGTTTAAAATACAAACACAAATAGTAGTAGCACCACAACTGACTATACTAAATGATTATAATACCAATATATTAAGAAATACGTCACACACATACACAATGCAAGGAATAAAAGAGTGCTTGAAACAATTATAGATATATATATATAGCAGCATTTATCCGTGTGTGCGAGAAGCTTCTTTAACACCGCAGGCTTGTACTTCAGCAAAATTGTTCGCCAATTAGTTTCTACTGCATATGTAGAAAATTGGAATTTTATCTTACACGTAAAAAATATGTTCAATAAAGTTGTTCACATGTATTTTAAAAACGGAAATACTCTCCAGTGAACTGGTATCAATTGCAAGCCACGCCAAGTTGTGCACTCCATCATTATAAGCAAGATATGCCCAAGTGCAATGCGGTGGTTGAAGCACAATAGAGTCTTATAATAAACTGTTTCGAGAACGACCAAACATTTTATAGGTATCATGTTGAACGCCACGATGGACAACTCGGATATCGATCGCCTAAGTACATGAAGGTGGCAAGAACGACAACTTAATATCAGCGTGCGTGTTTACGAAAACCTTATGTTGTACAACTGGAGACCACGCTTTTCTAAATCACAGGAATTACGTGCAAAATACCTTATAATTCGAGATCATAAGATAAACCGCATAATCAGTTGGAAAAATATATTTATTGCTAGCAATATCTTAAATTGGCAACATCGCCATCATCAGAACGAACGAGAAAGCGCTCCACAGGTAGGAACACATTGATCCACCACCAGAGACCGGTCGAACTGTCGACGATGGCAGGTCACGTCTTGATCACGGTGGGCTTCTCCGTGTAGCTTAAGGGTGGAGTCGATCGTTACCACAGCTTGGAGGCGGCTCATAGGTGATGGTGGCGGAGTGGCGGTCAAAAAGCGCTGAAACTGGCGATAGAACGTCTCAGCATTCTGGAAATAGTTTGCTACAACTGATTGAGGAGAAAGATGATGCCACAGTAGCCGGAGTGAGCTTAATAAAGGAACGGAGCCAAGGACGGAAGAACCTATCTACCTCCTAACCACACAAATAACAACCTTGAAGGATAGGTGTAAAGGAAGTTGAAGGTTGCTGTTCAATAGTGTAATCGTACACTTCCCGGCTACCAAGCTAACACCTGCGGTAGTCGTTAACCCCTAACAGGGGAACTCTTCCTCAGTTTCGACGGGCAAGGCTAGCCACCTACCCGGCCTAAGGGTAAAGAGGGCTCATAACACCACTTTGTGGTTAAAACAGGCCACTGGCCTGTAATAAGAGGAAGAAGAAATTACAAAAAGTTCTTGAAACTGTGAAGCATCGAGTGACAAGATAATGTAGAAGTGGGTGCAAACGCCAAAGTATAGCTGCCATATCCAGTTTTATTTAACTTAACAAGTTATCATCTGAATAAAACTAGAAACAAAATCGTGAGAGTAGGCTTCTGCTGCTAAGCATAGTTTTGCGCTGGCTGTGGTAATCTAAGGGCCGAACAATAATTAGATACTGTTGGAGGAAGCGGAATGAAAAGTGTTGGTTGGAAATCAAGGTGTCATAAATAAGCATTTTATCAGCGAAGACCTGCAACCAAAACCGATGGACATAAGGCCTGAAAAAATAATTTCTTTCGATAACATTCGTGAGAAGAAAGTGATTATCCTGCAGGACATAAGTCGATCTGAAGTGCATCTAGGAAGAGAGTCAATCGCGGAATATTGGAAGTTGTAGCTTCTACAGTCCAATGCTGAATGTTTGAAGCGCCAGGAGTTTGAGCCACTTTATTGCAGCGTAATTAACGGTGTTTGGAACCCGGTGAATATAAAAGAAACGCCGAGGACTTGTTTTCGTCCATAAAATCGAAGAATGTGATGTGTATGTTTAAAATGCTAACGTTTGCGTTGGGCTTAATTAAGTATGACAATAGATTGGTTTGAACAAATTGGCTTTTTTTCTGCATTATTTAAAGTCAGTTTCGACCCGACCAACACTACAAGGGGAACCATATTTCACAAACCGCTAACTGAGATTTCACGTATCCACTGAGCTAGTTAAGGGGCAAATAATTATATAAATATCAAGACGTCTTCTTTAAATAATAAATTAATAGATAATTTGATTGTTTTACTCTAACGCTAACGCTAGTATCTTATTGATTATTGCTCATTCTTTACTGGCTTGCTTACTTAATTACGACAACTTTTATTTTTTATACAACTTAGCCCTACGGGGTAGTCAGAAAGCCAAGGTTCGATTTATAAACTCAAGTATAAAGATCAAGTACACATAAAATTCGGGATTTATTAATTTAAATATTTACAAGACAACTAAAAATAAAATCATAAGTTTCTGTGTAATGTACAATGAATAAAAAAATATATAATTCTGTCAACGGGCTGACGAGCGCCTGGCTGGTTAGGCAACCCACTTTGACTCTCTCGTCCGTTCGTCTTCGGAGATCCGATTGTAAACCATGCAACGAGAGCTGTGGTTTGTGGCGTCTTCGTACGGCCGGTGTTAGAAACACAAAAATCACAAAATTAGTTATGTTATGAAATGGCGGTTTATAACGGTGTTATAATTTCTTGAGTATCCAGGGCTCGTTTGTTTGAACTTTAGGTAGGGCAAGGGTAGGCCTTGCTCGGGGTCAACTGCCTTGCCCAAATGGTGTTAACAAGTGAAATTACAACAGTGAATTTAGCTGCTTCTCATGAAATTGCAACGTTAACCTAAATTTAGGTTCCGCATCAAGATTGCTTCTTGGAGCTTGGATTTTGATACAAGGGCACTGCAGGAGTTTACTGGAAGCTAGCAAATAGCGTCTCCACAGGTGAGTTAAGCTCTGGTGTATTGTTCTTTCTTAGCGATTTTTGACCCCTGTGAGCTGGGGTAAGAATAAGCTCACAGTATCCTCTGCTTGTCGTAAGAGGCGACTAAAAGAGGTTGGTCAATGGCTGGAAGGGCGGATGAGAGTTACTACTACTCCAACGGTCAGAAGGGCAGAAGAATCACTCCTGTAATAGGGAAGCAGCTATTACAGTACTGACTGCAGGTGGAAACAAGCTGTTGGTACAGCTGCACTTCAGACATCATCAGGCGTAGGTGGTATCCACTAATTCGGTTGCTGTACTACGATATGGAAGGAAAGGAGAACCCACCATATTATATTCTCAACTGCAGCTTCACTATATTCATCGTGATATTTTAATTTTAATGATGGTTCCTTCTGAATCAAAATTATCCGGAGTTAAAACAATCCCTCACTCGGATCTCCGGGAGGGAACTGCTTTAGGAGGGTTCGTAGAAGAGAGAGAATGCAAATATATAAAAAGTATGAGACAAAAAATCAACAGCAATAAAGAAAAACAATTCTTAAAGATTGCAACTTGGAATATAAGGTCACTGGGAATATGTGGAAAACTGGAAAATGTCAAATTAGAAATGAAACGACTGGATATCGGCGTACTCGGAATGAGTGAAATTAAATGGAAAGATCAGGGTGACTTTTGGAGCGATAAATACAGGATTATTTATTCAGGCCACTGGGGGACGTATAATGGTGATGTTACCAAAAAAGACTAAGGCAACTAAATGTGAAGACTATAGAACTCTAAAAATTCTTTCACACTCGTCAAACATACTCACAAGTATCATTCAGAAGCGAATATAAACGAAAATTGAGTTACAACTATCAGATGATCAATTCGGAACAATAGAAGAACCAGAGAAGCTATTTTATGCCTTCCTATACTAATAGAATAAACCCTAAGAATTAATAAACAACTACATATTGCTTTTATAGACCTGCAAAAAGCATTTGATAATGTAAACTGGAACTTAATGCTAAACATACTAAAAGAAGTACAGATAGACTACAGAGATAGGCATATAATATATAAGCTTTACAAACAACAAGAAATAAACATAAAAATCAATGACAGTGAAACTAAAACCGCAAAAATAAAGAAAGGGGTCAGGCAGGGTTGCAATTTATCGTCATATTTATTCAACATATATATAGAAAAAGCTATAGAAGAATGCAAAGAGTTCTGTACAGGTATTTTAATAAATGGACAAAGAATACAAATGTTGAGGTTCGCAGACGATATCGCAGTTATTGCCCCCGATGAAATTAACTTAAAAAGAACAATAGAATGTATGGACAATATTCTAAGTTAAAACTATAAAATGAACATAAATAAAAAGAAAACAGAAATACTAGTGTGCTCCAAAGAACCAGAGGAAGTAAATGTTAAAATAAACGACGAACCCATAAAACAGGCGAAAACATTTAAATACTTAGGAAGTAGAATCGCCGAGGATGGCAGAAGTTCGACCGATATCAAACACCGAATTACAGAAGCTAAATCTATATTTAATAAAAAGAAAAACCTCTTTTGCTCGAGCAATACATGTCTAAGCCTCAAGAAAAGACTAATAAAAAGCCTAATTTGGAACATAGCTCTCTATAGTTCGGAGACATGGACCATAAACCAAACCGACAAAAAAGCTATAGAAGCTTTTGAAATGTGGTGCTGGCGACGGGTTCTGAAAATAAGATGGACAGACAGGATTACTAATGTGGAAGTGTTGGAAAGAATCGACGAAGGAAGACAAATATGGAAAATGATTCAAGAAAGACGACATAGATGGTTAGGCCATGTTTACAGACACCATCAATTTATAGTTAATGTGATTGAAGGACAACGGCAGGGAAAACCCGGAAGAGGAAGACTACCCCTTGACTACATAAGACAAGCAGTGAAATACGCTGGCAGCAATAATTATTACGAAATGAAGAAATTAACCAGCGATAGAGGCAGATGGAGCGCTGCAAACCAATCTGCGGATTGAATTAAAGAGAGAGAGAGAGAGAGAGAGAAAGAGAGAGAGAGAGAGAGAGAGAGAGAGAGAGAGAGCGATTTTTGCAGGAAATTTTAGAGCATCGGTTTCAAAGAGCAGTGAGAGGGTACGAAACTTCAGGTGTTTAATCAACAAGCCATAGTAAGTTTTATTGGACAGCGGTTTCAGAGGGCACGAAACTTCAGGTGTTTAATCAACAAGCCACAGTATGTTTCATTGGACAGAGGTTTCAGAGGTTACAAAACTTCAGGCGTTTAATCAACAAGCCACAGTAAGTTTTAACAGGAAATTGGTTATTTATAGGAAATACTGGTCTCAGGAATCAAGTGTCAGGTCGGACAGGATTAGGGTTTAGGCCCAAGAGGGCCTGCAGTGCAAAGCTCCAGGTTGGAACAGTTGCTGGTTCGGATCGGTGGACGCAAGTTGCTCTAACCACCTGGGTTACCTGGTTTTATACCTTTCTGGTGCCTCCTTATCTTGGTTGGAGTTTGGGCAGGGATCCGTGGAACTCGACCCGTCGTGTACTCGCGCACCGAGAGGCTTAATTTGAATTACCTTCTTTTGTGCGTCTCGGAGATGCGTTTACCTGATTGTGGCGATGTTTTACAATGTGTAAAAATACGAATTTCGGCTGGCGCTAACGTCACATTACTTTTACATTCTACATTGTAGGTAATGCATCTACAAGCTGTTTAAGTTTTCCGCTTTCTTGCGTTTCTACATGTTTAACTATACAACTTTTATGTGCTGAGGTGTATTCACATACCGAACAGTTGAAAGGTTTCTTTCCTGTATGTGCTTTCATGTGTACAACCAAAGTAGGTATCTTTGTGTGCTGTCCTATGTTCACAAACACAATAAGAATACTGTTTTTAGTGGTATGAATTTTCACATATGTAAATAAAGTGTTTTGCACGCCTCTGTACCTACTTACAAATAGGGTAGCTATAAGGTTTCTCTCCGGAGTGAATATGCTATGCTAACCAAGCTGCCCTTTTGTAATCGCAAACGGAACTAGAATAAGGTATTCCACGTCTATTTTCGGTTATATAACCAAATAGCCTTTACGTATTGTATTCTATTCACAAACAGAACAGCAGTATGATTTTTGTTCAACATGCATTTTCCTATGTTTAACCAAACTACTGTTTTGAGCCGTCCTGATTTGAAAAACACAGTACTGATAAGTGATAAGGTTTTTCACCTGTATGTGAGTTCATATTTATAGTTATTTTTCCAAACTGTTTTAGTTATAAATTGAGCAGTACTAATACGTTTTTTCTCCTGTATGAATTTTCATATGTCTAACTAAACCACTTTTTTGTACTGCTCTATATTTTCGTATGCAATTGGAGAAGTAGTAGATACTTTAATACATTTTCAACAAATTTTAGTAAATTCTGTACACGTCTTCAAAAAGTTTTAGGAAATAAGCAGAGAATTTAAGTGACCTTGTAGAACGTTTGCATTCTATTTTCTATATTTAGCAAGTCAGCACAATTTTCTAGCAAACTGCAAACCATTATCACGTTTTCAGTAAAGTTTTAACGAATTTATAGTAAAATTATGTTCGTAGAGAATTTTCAAAAAATTGGCAACAAGAATAAAGTTTTTCAGAAATTAAACCTTCAGAAAGTTTAAGTAAATCAATAAATTAAAAGCAAATTTGCACGTCTGATTAGATTTCCATAGAATTATAAGAAATTCTTGGTAAATTTTGTATGAATTTGCATATTTTCAGAAACAGGTAGATTTTCAGTAGATAAACATAATTACTAGTAAAATCCTTATTAGGCTGCAACGTACAGAAAACCAAGAAATACAGGGCGTTCATCTAAAAGATGAGATGATCTAAGCTGCAGTTCGATTTTCATGTTGGCCGGTGAGTAACTGCGAAAGCCTCGGACAATATATAAAAATAAAGGATAATCGTGAATCGAAATTATTTCTAGAGATAACAGAAGCTGAAAATTGCCTAGGCGATTGAATACTCCATAAAATAAGTATAATAATTCAACAGTATATTAACATTTATTAACTGGTCGCAAGTACATACATGTTTGTAAGTTACACACAACACGATGAAGTGCAATCAACCTAAACTGTAAGGCTGTATTGGATGCGTTAATAAATTACGTTTATTTCAAATGTAACCCATGTTTATTCCTACACAAAGCTTGATCATAAATTACTACACTAACTCCTACAGCTAAAACCAAGTTTTTCTCCACATTTTTGTTTCAAAACCCATCAGAAGAATTTAACCCCCTGATCGTCATCAAACAACATCATTCACACTTCCCATCTTTCTCTAAGACACGCAATGCCCTTAATAAGCACATCCTTGTCGAGGCCATGGAACTCCTCGTCTGCACGTTGTCGCCCTGGGTAAGCTCAAAAAGCGTAACGACGGAGTTTGTTGCACCCGTGTTGCTGATGTGGTTGTAACCAGGTTCGCCCATTCCTCCAGGAGTGTGCCAGTAGATTTCCACGAGTTGCGCTGCTTGTCAACGGCGCAGCGTTTTGTGTTCTGTAAAGGTCCGATAAAATGGCTATGATAAATTCAGCGTCAGTTCACGGTTAATCGCGCTGTTGCTGAAGGGCGGCTGCCGCGAGGCCTCACGCACGTCAGGTGCATTGCTTGTAAACTGGAAGTAGTCCAGTACCAGATTCCTCCAGGCCGATATCTGCCAAGCCCTGGTTTCCGCATGGGGCTGAAGGGTGAAAAAGGGCGGAAAGCTGTATTGCCATGGCCACTCGAACTCCGACATTTTAGCAGTGACGCATTTTATTCTTTTCTGAAGCAACAATTATTAATATTAAGTGTTAGGATTATAAATGCAAAGCTTGTGATTGTGAGGTTAGTTTTTCATTACTATTATTATTGGACAGGTATTTTTTGTACAACTTTCTTTCATTCATTCGCTGTAGCTACTGATATATTTGCAAGGGAGCCTTGGGGCCACAAAACAATACCTTGGGGATAATTGCAGAAGTTTAAAAATTGTGACGTTTCAAACGTCAAAACAATGAATTGTGGTTAACTTTAGGCTAAGGCAGATTATGTGGTCTACTTTCGTCAAATAAATGCATTTAATTTGAAATCAATTATTGCTTTACATATTTGAAGCACAATTGATATAAAAACATTTAAATGTATTGTCAACCTAAATAACCATTAGGTTTATATATATTTCCGTACATTTTGGGTAATATTACTAGTAAATAGACAACATATTTATGCAACTAAATGTTAAATTGTAAATATTCAGGCATTTTCTTTTTTCCCTCAATATAATAAGCCATTAATTGACCTGTTTTAACTTTATATACGAAACATTATAAATAAAAAAAACCTATTATAATTAGTGAAAGAAAACAATTTTCACACAAACCTGTTTAGTCAAAACAGATAAATAGTGTAAATAAACCATGCAAAAATAAATCACAATTATCAATTACTATACATTAGAATTATATAATCATTATAATTCCAATAACTTAATAAATTTTTCGTAGTTATTCTTCACATAAATTTTACATTCCACACTATACCTTTAATATTAACAATATTTTTAATATGTGACGGTAATAAATTATAAAATTTTGGCGATAAGTAATTCACCGATCTCTGAGTAACATTATAATTACATTTGGGAAACTGCAAACGTTTCATTAAATTGTCTCTTGTACCATATTGATGGGAAATAAACAACTTGTTGAATTCGCGTTTTTTATGTGTATATACACATATGCAAGAATGTATAACGTACGTATATTGGATAAATCGTGGTACCTGTAAAGCAATATAGTGGGATGACGTCTTTCCTTACGATAAATAACTTTTAAAATATAATTTTGCACTACGTTCAGTTGGCGAATTGTAGTTTTACCAGCACAACCCCAAACTAAAATCCCATACCTTAATAGAGATTCAACAAGAGCTTTATAAATAATGATGAGGAGAAACTCATTTAGAAAATCCCTCAGTTTATAAAATTTTAAAATGAGACCTCTAACATTATTTTTTAGTTTTTTTATATGTTGATCCCATTTTAGATGGCAATCTACTACTATTCCAAGGTACTTAGTACTCTTAACTTCATAAATAGGAATTGCAATATCAGGTATTTGTATGCTATCAAAATCAGGTCTATTAGCTGCTGTTTGTGAGAATGCTATGTAATTCGTTTTGGTCATATTAAGATGTAGTTCGCGTACATCTAGCCATTTTTTAACTGTGTAAAATCCGCTAATTACTTCATTTTTGGTTTCTTCCCAGGAATTTCCATCAAAAATAAGTACCGTGTCATCCGCATAAGATATTGAAGAAAAATTTGACTTTAAATTAAGTAAAGGGTTAAGGTAGGCTATAAATAAAATTGGACCAAGGACCGTACCCTGTGGTACCCCCAGCTTTATTTTTAATGGATTACTAAGAGTGTCATTTAAACGTAAATATTGGTTTCTGTCCGTTAGGTAGCTAGCAAAAA